>CM076934.1:2319936-2614936 GCA_039566165.1 Maruca vitrata | reverse complement strand
CATTTGGAACCACTTTTGAACCCCTCATAAATCAAAAACTATTTCACATAAACGTATTAAATTTGGCTCATATATTGTGACTTGCGAGATAAATATGTGTTCTAAATTTCATAAGCTTATCTCAAACAGTTATTTAGATATTAATGTCCAAAAATACTCATTTTTATCATTGACTGACTGACAGATCAAAATTCTAACCCAGTTCCAAATGACCTAGAGAGTTAAAATTTGGTATGCAGATAGGTAATTACATGAATACAAAGGAAAAAATAAAAAACTGGCAATTTTTTAATAACTAGCTGTGCCAGCGACTTCGTTCGCGTTTCCCCCGTTTTTTACACATTTTCCATTGTATCATTGCTCCTATTGGTCGCAGCGTGATGTTATATAGCCTAAAGCCTTCCTCGATAAATGGTCTATACAACGCAAAAAGATTTTTTCAAATCGAACCAGTAGTTCCTGAGATAAGCGCGTTCAAACAAACAAACAAACAAACAAACAAACAAACTCTTCAGGTGCAGAAGCAGGCCTTCAGGGTGAGTGCGACAGGCTCAATACGATCTATTGTGCCTGTCGACCTCATATTTGGATCTCACTACCGCTTACCATCAGGTGGAGTGAGGTCATCTTGTTAGCCTTTTTATAAAAAAAAAAAAAAAAAAAACTCTTCAGCTTTATAATATTAGTATATTAGTATAGATTAGGTTAGGTTCTATTATGAACGCTTGACATAAATACCTTATTAGTGCCTAATAACGCCTATATACCGGGGAAGGCAGAGCACTAAGTATATATTTAGGTATACTTACTTATTTACAATTAAGAGTAGGTACTTATAGTCGGTTTTCATATTTGTTACTTAGGGTAGGTACCTACATAAAGTCTAGTTTTAGTTTTGAATTTGTCCCTTTCAAAGGACCCACGGCGTTACGATGATATATACTTTTCTACAAAAAGTAATGATATCCAATCAAAAACATAAATATGAAATGAGAGCCAAGTTCAATATTGCCTTGGTTGTTGACTTCAGCGACAAAAGAAGTGAGATCTAAATGGGTGCCAAGTTCAATGGTCAACCCTGAAATTTATTTATAAGTAACACTATAACATACCTATCATATCTTCTTATAACATAAGATAATGTATGGTGGTAGCCTATGAAGGTCTGTCTTGGCTAGTTTTCATATATGAATTATAGCCGTCGCAAGTTCTAAGCCTACAAATATTTGTCGGTTTTTATTTTATAATTCCGAAAATTTGGATTGTTGGTAGAAACTAGCAAGCGAACATAATAATACGTTGGTAGGTTTATAGAAACTAGCCAAGACAGACCTTCATAGGCTACCACCATACATTATCTTATGTTATAAGAAGATATGATAGGTATGTTATAGTGTTACTTATAAATAAATTTCAGGGTTGACCATTGAACTTGGCACCCATTTAGAGCTCACTTCTTTGTCGCTGAAGTCAACAACCAAGGCAATATTGAACTTGGCTCTCATTTCATATTTATGTTTTTGATTGGATTAATTGTAAGACATTTAAATAAGTGTTCTGTTCACAAAAATTTAATTAAAGTTTAAATGTTATCTTAGTTATGCTAAGGGTTGATCTGTCGATTGTATCTGATATAAAAAGGTGTTCGCATTGAGAGGGGGTGTTAAAAGACAGGCAATGCAGGTACATTTTTATATCGGTGTGGTGGCAACACTACAAGTGTTTTAATTAGTATAGAGTTAATTGTCTATAGCTCACTCTCTCTGGTTTTCTTACTAACTGTAACATGTCTCACCGTTTAAAATAAATCTACTTTTCAAATAGTAAAACAGTTTCATTATAATAATAATATAACAACAATTTGAAAAAGAATTTTTTTTTTGCGGAATAAATTGCATAAATCGATAGTATTACTAAAGGCAAATCGTTCTGACACGGGAAAACAACCACTAAAATTTCACGGTGTATAATAACCCTTTTACGTCCCCACCAAACAAAACCAAAATGGCTATCAAGTTGACCGGTGCAAACACTTAAAGGTGTTTGTTACGACAACTTATCGAATGCCAATCACACTAAAAATAATAATCAACGAATCCCCGAAAATCATTACTCATATCGTTAATAACACTAACAGCTACACATACTAAGCATCTGCTCGATATTTTCGCATGGGCGTGATTGATTCGATCCTCGTAGCGAGAACATGTCTGTGACAATGTTTATTGATCACACTGTAACGAATAGCGATGCGAGTGATGGCTAACGACATCCATTTATAAAAGCGACGTATTATGGAATGTATGTCTTTTTTAGAGATATATCATTCAGAAGAATCTAAGTTTTTAATCAGATATTCAGATCGATCGCGACCATGTTTGGTGTCGAAACGTTCGGGCAGTAAGTTGCTATGTATTTGCTACTCCTTGTATTTGGTTCATCATCGTCATCAGCCCATATACGTACCCACTGCTGGGGCACGGACCTACCCTAAACTAGGGCGATAAGGCCGTAGTCAACCAGCCTGGCCAGTGTGGGTTGTTTGTGTAGTCGACCAAACCGCACTCAGCCAAGGTGGTTGGCCTGATCGCGTTAGTTTAGGGTAGGCCCGTAGCAGTATATGGGCTGACGAAGATGAATAGGGTAGTTTCCTAAGTTTGATGTTACATAAAATTTCACAATTAACAGTAACATATAGGTAAATCAATAACATAAGTGAAAGCATTTGAAGTAAGGTGGGAAAGTACATTTCTTAAGTGCGAAAATTCAAATAAAATACAATGCCATCTTATAAATAACAAAATTAGTAGTAACTTTCCCTATGAAAACATATTCTTAAACGCAATATTTGATATAGCTGCTGAACAATGTTCTTACGATATGCATACAGTATAAAGAGCGGTGACGTCATAGCTCGCTGCGACATTTGTATGAAGCGTTTTGAGCTCGCCCAAATGATGTGCTATTGAAACTGTAATATCTTCGAGAGTTTTCCAAATATCAAACCATTCTTTTAACAGCACCTTTGCAATTGTGTGGTCCATCCATCTATACAAAAATAAAAAAATAGGAAACTACCCTATTCTTCGCGTCGCCTATGTCGTGCCAACAGCCCCGCTTTCTCCAATCAGTACCACCAATCAGGGTGAGTGGGTTCGGTTCCCATCGCGCGCCGTGCGCGAACGATATGTTATAGTTATGGCGTTTTCGCTTGCGGTCGCGCCGACATAGCAAATGCGATGAAAGTGCCATTTTAATGGTGACGGCTCTTTGTATGGTGAATTACGGTGTGAGTTACATGTTGTGTTGAATGTCGTTCTATCTGTTTCGGAGCCTTATGTTATTGAATAAGATTTTTTGCTACGTACACAATCATGTCAGTGTTATTTAGATCATCATCATCATCATCATCAGCCTATAATTGGGTCTACTGTTGGACCTACTCCCGCATATCCTCCGCTACCGGCATTCAACTCCAACTAGCCGTCTTTTAGATATTGTATTCTAACTTAAAGAAAAACATGGCTGAGATTGCAGTCATCGCAGATGTTTAACTAATTTACATTACAACATTTCTCCGAACTAAATGTACTTGTTTTAAAAGAACGCATTTTTTTACACTTTTTTATTACATCTTTACCATTTAGCTAAAAATTGTATGAGGTAACTAGTATTATAACATAAAGCGTAGTATCTAATATGATCAACATGTTTTTGATTACTCACCTACTATGATTCTATGTTACTCAATATAATAATATATTACTCGAATATAGTATATTTATATTTTCTTCGTTTGTTCGCACTATCAGCGCACGACACGATCCATAAAAAGCATTAAAGCCAATATTTTACGTGCGAAAAAGATAAACATTGTTTTCGGTGATTATCCATGCTTGACGTCTGATAACCTTTTAACCTTTTTGTAGTGTACAAAAGCTTTTAATATGTACTCACATCTGGGCATAAATAATATTCTCGTCATCGCAATTTTGATGCATACCTGAAACAAAAACAAAAAAAAAAAAATTTAAATGAAATACTTGGATTATTAATAAATACAACCGTATAATATAGGTATCACACCCATTCTAGACACCTAGTATAATTTTAAATTTTATTAACTAAATAAATGGATTAAGGTTTTTGCAGTGCGTGTTCAAACTGTCTTAAATGTCGACTACTTTAGCTAGTTTTGTTAAATCTTAAGATCAACTGATTATTAAGACATTTACTGGTTACATTTTAGTACGTATTAGCAGTTTACTTAAATGTATAGACCTCTTAAAAAAGAATATCAAATAAAAATAAACAAAGCCATCTCTTTTCCATCAAATTAAGCCCTTTATCCGCATACGCAGACATTAAATCTCTGTGGCAATTACATTAATTGCTGCTGCGATTTTAATCTGTCTATAAGGTATCCCACCAATTTCGGCCATGGCGGCCGATCTCAATGGAGCCAACTGCACAGAACGAAATAGTGGAAGTGTACGGAACTCAAGTGCACTCTGTTCCCTCACTCATAATTCGGTGAGATCATAGGCGTGACAGCCATCCGGTGATGATGACGAGGATACTCCAAGCCATCATCGTATGTCAGTTAGGAAAAAAGAACGTGATTAGGCGCAGGAAAAGAACATTAATGTTAAAACAATCGTTAATGCAACACTGCTCGGTACTTTGAGTATTAGATTCCGCTCCCTCGCAAGTGATGGTAAAGTCTACTCCAGGACTCCCCCATCCATTTAGCCATTATCGTAAGTTAACCAAGACAAAAACTACCTTATACGGAGTTTCAGTCTTATCACAATTAACCTCCGACTTGTTAATAAGCTATTCTTAATTAGTTCAACATAACTTCCACGATAAAATGTGGAACGACGTTTAAACAGCTCCGGGCCGACCGTGATAGCTAATTTACATCAAGTCTTGAAATAATTAGAAATTTGGGTAATTACTTACGTCAGCGGCTGTCTTTACGAGGGTCGGGATTAGACTAGGAGGGATGAGGTAATCTTGGGAATTACGATGTTCAAGATGGGAGGATTCAATCATTCACATAGCTATTACAGTTGTTCTGGAAGAATTCGGTTGCTTAATGCGCATTTCAGGTACATATAGATAGCGAATAGAAAGAAAGAAAGAAAAAATATTTATTGACCACGACATAGACATGAAAAGGTACAATGATACATAAATCCACAAGACTCAAAAACTCAACACAAACAAAGAAATATCACACAAGACAAGGACTATAAGAAGTGGTCAACTACTGGTAATATGCGTCCACAACTACAAAGAAGTATGATTATAGACATTTTGTTTTAAATTGAATACGAGCCTATGGATCATAATACTAGTCAATAAGTCATATCCAAATAAAAAAGTAATAAGACCGCGTGCCGATTGATAACATAATACATTTATCATTGCGCTAACCAAACATAATACGGGCCGTAACTCACTCATACATTTGAGTTATCGCAAAAAAAAATTAGGCCAACGTTAATTTGACCTCGCGTTCATCTTGGCTTTATTTATAGCTGATCTCTTAGCAATATCGATCGCGAAGTTACTCTGAACAGGTGGAGTTACCTTCCTGTCGGGTGTACCGTTTGATGTTTATTAATAAGCTTTGTCTCCTAAGGTGCCTGTAATAGGTTTAGGTGCTGTAAAAATACGTTTATTTTTTATTGTATAGGTACTTTATTGAACTTTTAAAACTTTATAATTATAAACATAATGTTTATTTATATTTTATCTATTCTTTATATTTATTAATATACCTATTATTTTAACTATTTATGTAAATATTATTATACATGCTGAACATTTATTTATCTTTTTGTTTTTACTCTCTTATATGTACATAAATATAAATGCACACAAAAATATTAGTTGATAAAGAAATTTCATTGATTTAAGTGAGATAAATTTTCAGTTATTGTTAGTTATTTTTAGTTTTTATTTTTGTTATATTAGAGTTGTAAACTTAGTTTTAGTAGTAAATGAGGCAGCCTCCCCTTAAGCTGATCGTAAAGACACCACGATACATAACATATTCTAGTGTAGGTGTCATAGATAAACTGCTGTAAAAAATACAACTAAGTAGGTTAATAAAAATACACACACATTGTAAACCTATTTGTAATTCTACTTGTTGGAAAATAAATATTTTTGTATTTTTGTATTTGTAAATGTATAGTGCTCGCGCAAATAATAGACAAATAATAATAGTTCAAACAGTGCCCTAACTCAAAATCAGATTATTGTTTGTCGTATTACTGGAGAAACTCTTATCATCATGGTAATTGACAGTATACTACAGTCTATTATCCAATATCAGGAAAAATTTACTTCTGGTAGTTTTACTCTACGGGCCGAATACGTATAATAATAAATCGGCCAATTACTTTTATCTTTAATATACAATCGACTGTACTCTTATGTACTAATTGAAATATTGAATATTGAACATCACGCAACGACAGATTCCATACACTTATTTTCTTGTCTTTATCTATAAAGAAAGTTTACTTTGATATTATTTACTTTCCTTTGGTAAATCAATATTCATTTCTTTCTACTTTAGCATGTCTGGCGATCGGCAACTTACCAGATCCAACCACTTCACGCAGCACTATTCTGTATAGGGTTGCCAACCGTACTCTAAAATAGAGTATTGTACTCTATTTCATGTGGTCGTACTCTATAATCTATAACACTAATAGAGTACGCTAAAATACTCTTTTTGCAAAATGTTTAGTGCACGTCTGTAATAAAAGATAAAAATAAATGATACCCTTTTATAAAAGTGTATACTCTTTATTTACCTCCTTTAAAATCAGAAATACTTTATTTCTGCTAAAAAAAGTTGGCAACCCTAATTCTGTAACATTACAATTCAAACATACGTATTCATACGCGCTTTGATTACGTGATAACGTAAACAATTTCATCTCTTCCGGATGCGCTGTTTACAAAATGCAGGCGAATGCTGAACGTATACACATGTGTGTGGTGGATCAAAACAGACGTCTTTCGATAACTAGTGTTTTAGGTTAGATCTGTAGTTGGCTGAAAGTGTTGCACTTTCGTAACAGTGCTTATGAATCGCAAGGGAATCGGCACAATAATAATAAAAAAATAATAAATATTACACACAACATCACATACATTGATCTGATCCCGTGGTAAGTAGCTTAAGCACTTGTGATACGGATATCAGAATCAACAGTGGATACACAATTATACTTAAATGTTTTCAATAACTCCGACACGGAACAAACACCAATGTTCGTCACACAAATATTTGTCCCGAGTGGGAATCGAACCCACGACCCTTCGAACCGTACGTAGTGAATCTGATTCACTAACCACTGTTGCACCGAGCCAGTCAAATGGTGAGACCACTAACAGTCAATGCTATCTAGAAAATCTATTAGAACGCATTCAAATTTGTCGCCCGGTCGCAGTTAACTAATAACGTTAGCAAATGACAAGTCAAAGATTCAAAACGGGCTATTACCATTGATAAAGCTGTACTTTTGCATGTACATGTACAAACAATTACTATTTATAATCTATTGGTAATCGAGTAACTAAGTATTGACCTCGTTTCAGAAAATTCAGTCCCCAAACGGCCAATGTCAACGAAGTTAAAACAAATAAATACACAGGCGGTATTATCCGAATGTATGGGTCAACACAGGTGCGTATTATTCGATGTGCTTTACTTTCATAATACAGTAAAACGACAATTCGACAATCTACCATACAAACAAATATATCATAATTCGATGTTTTTACCATTCAATTCTTTCTTTACAGTTAAAGCAACTCAAAAAAACCTAATCTTAGGAACTACTGGTTCGAATTGAAAAAAACATTTTGTGTTGTATAGACCATTTATCGAGGAAGGCTTTAGGCTATATAACATCACGCTGCGACCAATAGGAGCAAAGATACAATCGAAAATGTTTAAAAAACGGGGCGAAACGCGAACGACATTGCTGGCACAGCTAGTTTCTACATAACAGCGTATGATTAAAAGTGTACACAAAATTTACTAACTTACCAACTAACTACAAAACTTTACCCAACTTAAACTTCAATAAATAAGTTAGCTACAACGTATCTACTGGTGTTCTAGTTTCCAAGGCACCCCCCTCGCGCCAGACACGGCTGTTTACGAGTTAGCAACTTCCAGAAATAGCCTGTTTTGTTGCCTACAATTACCCCTTAATTATGACAGTTGGTAATGTTTGATGAGAAACAGGAGATGGGAGATTGTTTGCTCATCCTGTGGGGCTACCATGAATTTAAAACTTACGCGCTCGATATCGACTACGTAAATATGTCTATGAAAAACATGTACAGCGCCGGCTGGTGGTTACGCGAAGAACTAAAATCGGCCGTATGAAAAAAACAACTCGATAGGTTTTTAACGTACGTAAGTTTACGATAGCCAACTCATGGTAGGCCCTCGAGTATCTGGTGGTAAAGTAAATCAAAAGTTTCGGTTTTATTTTAATTATATGATTGCGTAAAGACTGTACGTACATGGATTTTGGTAAGCTATTAATTTTGTATGTTTTCTTTTTGATGTCGGGTGGACATGAAAAGACAAACCATTAAAATATTACTGAGCTTTGCATTTTTAGAGGAAACTTTTAATTTTTTACGCGTGGCGGTTCACGATTGACAAGGTAAGTGTAAATTGTAATATTTCAATGGACTGAAAATAATTATAGTCTGTTATGTTGTTATAGACAGTGAAATATTGTGGTTGTGGGTATGCTTCGTGTAATCATCAATCAATTGAAACGTATTCATTTTAAAAATAGTAAAACGTTCTCGCAGGAAATTAAGGTTGCATTGGCATTGCCTATACCGAAAGGCCGACTACTCATTGTAAGTATGCATGTATGTATGTATTCCATTCATTCTGTTATCTGGGAATAAATGTTTATCAAACACTCGAATAATCGATGTGCGGTAAGTGTTCTGAGAATTGATTTCGCTACAATTAAGTGTATTTTATAACAGGTGGAAAAACTAGTAACGATATGAAATAAAGGAATGTAAATAAATCGAGTACATGTACTGTACTATGTACCTTTATGGAAGGAAATCGAATAATCTTACAATATTTGATATAGAAGACGAATGTCTGAATAGTCGAGCTCAGGAATTACTTCACAGAAAACTTACACTTTGACCAGTGGACTCAAACCGAAGACCTTTCGGTCCTTACATTCCGTTTCGGAATAGACTGACGAGTCAGTCATAGTCATAGCAAGAGCATTCCACAAAGACTTAAACAGGATTAAACTCTAATTAAAGTCAACTGCAATATGATCACATGTTGACAATGTTATTAACAAGACTATATCTGTGTTTGGTATAACTGGCAAATCGGTTTATACAGCCATCGTCACCACGCCGCAAGCTCTCTAAACTGTTGCAGAGAGGTGACTACGTAGAAAGTAGAGACGGGGAATATTTAGGAACAGTGCTAAAATAAAACATAGCAGTGGACAGATTTGGAGGGGTCCTTTACCCGGCAGTGGGATGATATAGGTTAGAAAAACCGGAAGCTTACGTATTGGATCAGAGTTTGAAACGGCATCACCTAACTAAAAGCTATAAAATAATTTACAAATCTTAGCATACAGTATGCATGCATAGGACATCCTCTTCCAACGAAATCGTTTGAGTATGATGAGATATGTTCTAAATGCTTCTTCATAAGATTTCCTAAAAAAACTTAGAAATTTGGTTCAGCCAAACGTGACATATTCGGGGAAAAACATACTACATACAGCTCAAACTGAGTACCTCATGTTTTTGAAGTCTGTTAATCAAATATCAAACTGCCTGATAGTACCAGACTAGAGACATTAAAATCGAATATGTTATTTCAGCTCTAATTTCCACAGTTCCACCAATTAAGTTTTAATAACGAACCAAATATTCCAGTTGTGTATAAGTTAATATATCAAAGAGATCAAATGAACGATTTCACGTTAATGGAAAGTAGTAATTTTGGGAAACTAAACCACAATTAACGAACTCCTCTGGCCTGTTGCGGCCCGCTGGGGATCAGATTGAGTGCTTTGTTGAAAGTACATTTTGAATATGATTATTATTTAGCATGATTCCCCTTGTGGACTCGGAAAGGTTTTTGGTTAGGCAAGTAACAACATCACATTAGTAAGACATACTTCAGACAAAATATTTGAATAAGGGCTACACGACAGATAAAATTTATCGGTTCACAGGTAACTTTGTAAATAAATAAATAAATAAATATCTGGGACATTTCCACACACGGTCATCTGACCCCAAACTAAGCAGAGCTTGCACTATGGGCGTCAAAGACTGATATACATACATACTTATATATTTATAAATACACAACGGATTTTGATGCGTTTTTTTAGATATAGGGCAGGGAGGGAAGAGATGGAGGGATAAGAAGGTTTTCGGTACACTAGTTCTATAAGAAAGGCTTGCTTATAGTCTCACTTGCTCGATCCTACTTGTTAAACTACATTAACGAACTCAGGAGTCTTCACACCTGTGTCCACCAACTTGTAGGTCAAGGTTTTTCTTTGAGACACTTTTGTACTAAAGAAAAAGATTTCAGTATTTTTTTTAAAAGAGCAACTGAAATACATGATTTATGAAAAAATCTCGCGCTATTGCGGTTCTTCAGATCCAGTCTAGTAAAAGGCAGACAGCGAAGTCTTAGTAATAGAATCCCGTTTTTAAAACTTTTTTAGAGTACCGACTCCGTACTCTAAAAAAGTGTCTATGTGTATATGGACTGATGATGATGGTTCAAAGCTTAGTCTTACACCATGCACAATGTTCAAAACCAGACATTTATCAAAACTGTCCACACAAACCGCCAACCGCTGGAGGCCCCATCGCATCGCGACGCAGCTAATGCAATAATAAAGCAATTTGCTCCGAGAGCTCACCGCAGCGACAAACATCAGCCTACGCGTCCCAGCGACAAATATAACTACCAACTAATCTAATGTATCGTCGTTTTGTTTACTTTACATAATAGTTAAATAGGTATCAATAGGAAACTAATAGATACATACATACATACATACAATCACGCCTTTTTCCCAGAGGGGTAGGCAGAGATCACTTTCAGCGATCCACTTTTCACCTCTGTGGGAAACGTGACGTGACGGGTTGTGGACCACGTCGCCGCCATTTTGCCTTGTGCATTGTTTTAACAAGGTCATTGCGTTCCCACGAGTAGCAAGGATATATGACGGGGGAAGGAAAAGGGGAGGAAGGATACTATCGCCTCGGATGATTTGGACTGAGTCGATAGTAGCTCGAGGAGCCGGGATCGCTTACCCGTATACCGTTCACCAACCACCGGACAGATAATTGTGACTGGTATCCCCTGACTGACTACGATACGAACTAATAGATACGTTTACTTAATACGAAATCAGATCAATGTACATGATTTACAAATTTCACGAGCATGTGTGTGACTTAACATTGGAGTATCCCAGTCTCGGGCGGAAACTAGCTATAGTATTCTTCCGAAGCGACATACGATGCTGGTTTGGAGTAGCCTCGTTATCATCACCGGACTTGCGGGGGAGCGGATGGCTCTCACCCCTTGTCAGTAGCTATAGTATTTGCAAATTTCTATAGAGTCATGAGAGGGATACACGAAATACTCGTAAAATTTTGATTTTACTAATTATATTCCATATTGACTCAAAATAGCCTCTAATGGCGAAACAATAATTTATTTGAAGTTGCTAATCGAACCTAATATTAACATTTGTATGCGAGTTGTGAACTTAGGTCATTAATCTTTTCAGTATCTAGAATGCGCAAAACTTTCTGTAGTAAAGAGTCGCGAGCGACCACGATTGGTGTAACCCAGTCGAAACGTCGGGCAGTAAGTAGCTATGTAATTTGCTACTCCTAATAACGCGTGTAGACCCATAAAGACAAATATTTAGAGTAATGGAACGCGAAAGTCTAAAATCTTACTTTCTGTAATGTCACTGAAATATGACGTTCATTGCTTCGATAGATTATTTAATGCACAAAACAATTTAGAGTAGGCATAACCATAACAAAAGCCTCCAATTTCCCAAGGAATAAAACAGAATGCGTTCCACATTGAGATTGATGGATCCATTGTTAATTATTCGTGAAAAACTTATTTCTTCACGTGTCTGTTACAAAGTTGCGAGGTTGAACATAAACGGGACAGATTAAAGGTGAAACTTTCCCCATTTCCCCGAATTATGGCCTCACGAATACATTTGTGCCGAATTGATAAATGATTCCGACGAATTATAATGGCGTATGATCAATGTAGTGGATATTAAAGTGTAGGGAATATGATTTGCCAAAAACGAGGCATAACTGATAGTAAATGCCCTATAAATCGCTATATGCGACAAAAAGCTCTAATCTGAATGGATTAGACGAGTTCGTTCTTGTTTGATTCTAGTGTGGGTATCATAGAATGTCCTAATGAATAACCTCGACCAACACTGTAAGAATACACTGATTTCTTCTTTTATCGTTTTTAAAGTGCTTTGTACTTGCGTGTTGTCTAATAAATGATTTTGAATTTGAATTTGAATTTTATACAAGCTGTTAGTAACACGAGCTTTTAGGATTAAGCGCTTGACCTTTTCATTCACCATCCCAGCCTAACTGACCTATCGGCGCTCCCTTCAACGTATTCAATCTTAATGGATCACGAAAGACTTTCAGCCATCTATCATTAGCATGGACGTACCTAGAGTGTCGATGGACGGGTTAAAGGTATGTGAACTGAAAATAGGGCACTCGCTCCCTACAAACGTCTAAGCCTCACTAATTGTCCTGTCACCTACACGGTATAGCATTAGGGGCTTAGTGTTTAGCCCCTCACTAGTTACACAGTTAACGTTAATGTTTAAGTGGCAAAGAAGTCTGTTACAGGTATGAATGGTACATGATAATTAGCAAGTATAGTGCTAAGCAGTACTTAATGAGGAGTGAAATTATAAAAGCGTAAATATTTTATCCAACGAACGACAATTTTAAATTAGAGCATAGAACATAGAGTAATAAGACATTAGAGCTCTTTGTAGCAGTAATACTGCAACATTAAATAAAATATAATAATGATCGTATTTCAATCCATCAATTATTTACTTTTATATATGAAGACCTTCGCTAGAAGCAGTGGTTAAATACAGGTGGATTATTTTTACCATTAAGAAAAAACATGGTAAATAATATTCCGGTTAACTGAAAATATTCGAGTCATAAATCTTAATTGACGAATTATGTAAGGTAAGGTGAAATAACAGTGTTAAAACAGATACAGTGGTATTGTTCACTACTCAACCCACTGATTTTAGATCGTGCATTAAATAAAACTGCATAAGACGTAGTAAAGTAAATTGCATGCCAGCCATCCGTTAACTTAATCACATTATCGTTTCATCAGTGCTTCCTGACAGTGTCCGATAATAAGCGGCTCACGTAGACTAGTGCGGGCACACGGTTTCCGTTGACACCTGTCAGTGATCAGAGATACGGTGTTCTTTGGGATCGCATGCAGCTAAACGCTCTTCTTCTTATCGTATGGTTGATGAACAACCTGGTGTCAGAGTTTAAACCGCCCGTAGGCCTCTGACATGACTTCACACACCGTTGAAAAAATCACTCAGGTGTGTTGGTTTCCTCACGATGTTTTCCTTCACCGTTAAAGCGTCGAATGATGGTACATATGAATTTCAAATTTGATAAACACATTGGTACCTGGCGGGGTTTGAACTGGCGACCTCTCGCATGGCAAGCAACGACCTTTACCACTCGGCCATCGACGCTTTTTACATCGGCATCGACGCTAAATGCTATGTACATTTTGTGTGTACGATGACATTGGTGGCGGTTGCGACCGTGGCGGACAGGCAAGAAACGGGCAAATCTTGCCCGTGACTACGAGTAAAAGGCTTAGAAAAGCAATACACGCTTTTAATCCGTTAACTCAATTTTATTATAATGTTGCGGGAACGGGGTACGTTTAATTCAAGATACGCCAAAAGTCACCAAAAGACAATTAATTTATTTATCGACTAACAATTACACAATTAAACACTTAAAAAACACAATTAAAAACACTTAATTACAACACTAAACACGGAACACTAAATTACACTTAAAGCACTGAATCACACTAAAACACTGAATTTCACTGACTATTCGCAGGTAACGCACTCGATCACTTCTAGTTCGCAGGAGACTGATTCGCTTCGCATTCCAAATCGGAACTGTCCCGTCGGGTCGTACATCCCGCTTTTATACACAGCAAGGACGAACTAGTCTCTTCGCGTAGTGTTGAGAATGTTCTCGAACGGTCCGGGCGGCGAAAACTCTATTATTATTATTATTACTATTCTAGAACACGCTAGAGCTCGCTACGACCGACCAGAGTGTGACGTAATATCGTGCAAGCGAATATATACCTTATCCATATGACTATAAGACTAATTCCGCTTGCACGGTCCCTCGTGGTCGTAACATTATCCCCCTCTTAGTCATGCTCGTCCCGAGCATCATTTGACCCATGGTAACGAGCCAACCGATCAATGTGAACAATTTTTGGCTTGCCTCTTGTCCCTTGTTTGATCCGATAGGTTAAGTCGTTCAGCCTAGTGATGATCTTGTATGGTCCTTCCCACCTTGGCTGGAACTTCGGTGATTTGCCCTTCTTCCTGAGTGGGTTGTGTAACCAAACCAGACTCCCTTCATCGAAACCATCGGTGTTGGCTTTGCGGTCGTAACGGGTTTTCATTCTTTCGCTGGATTTTAGACTGCAGTCTCTAACGAGAGCATGTACTTCATCCAGGCGCTTCTGTAGGTCAGCCGCGTATTCGGTTACTGGTTTCGGAGCTTCTGGCGGTGTCCCAGTCAATGCATCTACCGGAAGCCGCATTTCTCTACCGAAGTTTACCATTGCTGGGGTTGCGCTGGTGCTATCGTGGATTGCAGATCGGTAGGACAGCAAGAAAAGCGGTATGTACTGGTCCCAGTCCCGTTGATGCTCGTCCACAACTTTGGCCAAGTGGTTTTCCAACGTTTGGTTGAATCTCTCGACCATGCCATCGGATTGCGGGTGTGCTGGTGTAGTACGGGTCTTATGCATACCCAACAGTTGACAGACCTCCTGGAATAGTGCTGACTCAAAGTTTCTTCCTTGGTCTGAATGTATCTCAAGAGGCACACCAAATCGGCAAATTACCTCGTGGACTAACTTCTTGGCGACCGTCTTTGCTTCTTGATTAGGCGTAGCGAAGACTTCAGGCCACTTAGTGAAGTAATCTTGGACCACAATGATGTACTTGTTTCCCTCATCGGATTCTGGAAAGGGGCCAGCTACATCTACTGCGATTCTTTCCCATGGAGCGCCGACGTTGTACAGCTTGAGTTTGCCCTTACTTCTGGTTTGTGGGCCCTTTACTGATGCGCAAGACGTACATTTCTTGCACCAGTCTTCGACGTCCTCCCGACAGTGTATCCAGTAGAACCTCTGTCTCAGCTTCTCTAGGGTCTTTTTCACGCCTAAATGTCCCCGGATACCCCATCGTGTATGTACCTCAGTAGAGAAGCAACTTGTTTACGGGTACAATCAGCTGTAGTGTCGTTTGATCCCCTTTTGGTGTTTCCCATTTCCTGAAGAGTACTCCATCCTTAATCTCCAAACTGTCCCATTGTGCCCAGTAACTTTTCGTGATGGGGCTTGATGATGCTACATGGCTCCAAGAAGGTTTTTGACCTACTTCTTTCCATTCAAATATTTTCCTCACCTCACTATCCTCTTTTGCGCCTTTTTGGTAGCGTCTTCGCTCCATTCAGTATCAAGTCCCTGGGTGGTAATCCTCCGGACTGCTTCTTTAGTCTCCGTCCTAGAGCAATGACTGCAGGCCACAGGACAAGGTCTCCTTGATAGGGCATCGGCATTCAAATGCGTTCTACCACTCCGATGTTCTGTTGTGAAGTTGTACTCCTGTAGTTGCTCTAGCCACCGCGCCACTTGTCCTTCAGGGTTCTTAAACTGCAAGAGCCATTTTAACGCAGCATGATCTGTCCGCAGGGTAAACTGTCTTCCAACGAGATACTTGTTGAAATGCTGTAGAGTCTTCACTACCGCCAACAGTTCCTTACGAGTCACACAGTAGTTCCTTTCAGGTTTTGAAAGTGACTTACTGAAATAGGCGATCACCACTTCCCGTTCACCTTGCTCTTGCGACAGAACTCCGCCTATGCCAGTATTGCTGGCATCGGTGTCCACGATAAACCTTCCTTCTCTGTTCGGGTAGCCAAGTATAGGACTGGTGCAGAGGTGTTCTTTTAATCTGACGAAGGCTTGATCACATTCCGAGTCCCAGGCGAATACTCGTTTATCTTCCGTGAGCCGATGAAGAGGTTTCGCTATATCAGAGAAGTTCTTTACAAAGCGCCGGTAGTATGCGCATAAACCCAAAAATGATCTCACGTCGGTCTTGTTAACTGGTATAGGCCATTCTTGGACAGCTTTTATCTTCTCTGGGTCTGTCCTTACACCTTTCGATGAAATAATGTGGCCTAAGTAGGCGACTTCCTCCTTGAAAAACGTGCATTTCTTAGGGCTGAGTCTCAAGTTTGCTTCTCGTATTCTGGTGAAAACCTTCCTCAGGTTACTGACATGCTCTGTGAAATTTCGACCCATGACAATGATGTCATCCAGATAGACCAGGCATGCATCACCCAGAAGTCCAACCAGTACCCTTTCCATCAACCGCTCGAATGTCGCCGGAGCGTTGCAAAGACCAAAGGGCATGACGTTGAACTGCCACAATCCATTCCTAGTTCCGGTCGTAAATGCCGTCTTCTCTTTGTCTTCTGGATGGATATCAACTTGCCAGTAACCGCTCTTAAGGTCCACTGTTGAGAACCACTTCATGCCGCTCAACATGTCCAGTGTGTCGTCTATACGGGGCAGAGGGTAGCTGTCCTTCTTCGTTGCATTATTCAACAAACGGTAGTCCACACAAAACCTGGTGCTGCCGTCCTTCTTCTTAACCAGGACTACTGGCGAAGACCACGGGCTCGTTGAAGGTTCTATGATGCGGTTCTTCTGCATCTCGGCAACCATGTCTGCTACCTCCTTCTCGTTGGCAAATGGAAGGCGTCTAGGCCGCTGCTTTATTGGTGGCGCGTCTCCCGTGTCTATTCTGTGTTTAACGAGACCTGTCCTTCCCAAATCATGGTCACCCTTCGAAAATATGTCGTTGAAATCTAGCAACAACCTTTTAGCTTGCTGAAGTTCCCGCTCAGAGAGCTTGTCCTTACAATTTGCTAGGAGCGGTGTGACGTTATCTCGTTGACAGGATTCCGGTTCCCGGGCCCTTTTCATCCTTCTGATGGATTGGCCTGCATCGCACCGTCCGATGACACAGTTTCTTCGTAGCTGCACTTCATCTCCGCTAAGATTGATGACTCGCACTAGCGCTCCTTTTCCGGTCATTGCCAGAGTTCTTGCTGTGATCCAACTCGGATGGTCGCCGCAGTTTTCTATGACGACGCTTCGCCCTTGATACGCAGTGTAAGGGAATCTAACTTTGACCAGAGTTTCAGATCTCGGCGGTAGGGTCGTATTTTTCAGGCAGTAAACTGCGCATGATCTCGCTCCCTCTAGGAATACTTCTTGTTCGGGGAAACTAAGTACTCCTTTAGCGACGTCTACAACACACTTCTGGTCTCTTAAAAAGTCCAATCCGATGATGCAATCGTCCGTGATGTCTGCTACGAGTACACCGTATTCAAAGGTCTGTTCTCCAATGGTTATCTTCGCCATCGTCTCACCGAAGACGGTAACTGGCTGGCCTGTTGCTGTTTGAAGCTGAACGGATGGTCTCTGATTCCACATAATAGTCCTTTTCAATAGCTCCGGACGCACTATTGTTCTTGAGGCACCGGTATCAATAGTAAAATGACACGTTACGCTGTTCAGCTGTCCAACCACTGTAAGGTTGTTCCCATTACCAATCTGTGAAACAGTGACGGTAGGGGCTCGATGTTGACCAGCCAGCGCCCGCCCCACGGCCCTGGCTTCTTCTAGTTTAACGACAGCTCTTCTGCGTCCACCTGTGTAGAGGACGCTACTGTCGTTCTACGTGGCCATCTTCGCTTGGGGCAACTACTCCGAATATGGCCCCTCTCGCCGCAGCCATAGCACATCGGACCCAAAGAAGGTTTTTCCTTCACCACAACCTCCCGAAGTCGTTGAGTTCTAGCGTCTTGACGCACGGCTTCCACCTCCAAAGCATGGGCCAGAGCTTCCTGTAAGGTCTGATGATGGCTCAATTTCACGGTGTGTCTGACGTCTGCGTCTCTAATTCCATCACAGAAAGCTTGCGGGATCATTGATTCCACCATTGTCGGGCATGACACGTAGGCACGTCTGACAAGCCTTTCGATTTCCGTTGCCCATTGCTGCAGACTCTCACCAGGCTTCTGCTGTCGGTCGCGGAGTTGTGCTCTATACGCGTGTTCCAGGTGTTTGTCGCTGTACCTGCCCTCTAGTGCTCTTTGGAGAGCACCTAAAGTTCTGTTATCCGAAGGCAGGTTTTCCAACGTGAGCAGGGCATCTCCACGAAGAGCCAGAGTCAGAGCTATCAAGGACTCTTCCTCGTTCCACCCCTTTCCTTTAGCCACCGTCTCGAACTGGTACCAAAATGCTGCCCAAGACGTCGTTCCATCGAAGTGGGGTACTTCGATTTTCGGAGAATCCGACACTACCGTAGCACCCCGGGTCCCCACTCTTGCCATCTTGGTATGCAGCTGTCGCATCTCAGCATCCACCTGGCTAAATCGATCCTCATGTTGGGTGAATCGATCTTCATGTTGGGTGAATCGATCTTCATGTTTCATCACATCATCCTTGAGAGCATCAATCTGCTTTTCTAATACTTCGTGCTTCTTTTCAATAGCCCCCAACAAACTCTTGCTTAGCTCTTCCTTGAGTTCGACCAGTTGCTCCTCCTGGCGGCGGGCTTGCTCCTCCTGGCGGCGGGCTTGCTCCTCCTGGCGAAGGTCTTGCTTTTCCTGGCGAAGGGCTTGTTCTTCCCTCAGTTTAGCGAATTGTATTTCTTGAAGTCTGGCTAGCTCCTCAAGGCGGCGGGCTTGTTCGCGGGCTTGCTCCTCCTGGCGGCTGGCTTGTGTCTTCAGCATTTTGAATAAGTCTGCAAGCTCAACAGGCCCAATCGGTGTTTGTATCGATCCCTCCGTTGAAGTGCCTTCACCCTCTTGCAGGGCCGCGGTTTGACTCCTTGTTACTCGACCCTCACTGTCTTCTCGTGGTGTAAGAGGCATCTTGAATCCCACTTCTGACACCAATTGTTGCGGGAACGGGGTACGTTTAATTCAAGATACGCCAAAAGTCACCAAAAGACAATTAATTTATTTATCGACTAACAATTACACAATTAAACACTTAAAAACACAATTAAAAACACTTAATTACAACACTAAACACGGAACACTAAATTACACTAAAGCACTGAATCACACTAAAACACTGAATTTCACTGACTATTCGCAGGTAACGCACTCGATCACTTCTAGTTCGCAGGAGACTGATTCGCTTCGCTTTCCAAATCGGAACTGTCCCGTCGGGTCGTACATCCCGCTTTTATACACAGCAAGGACGAACTAGTCTCTTCGCGTAGTGTTGAGAATGTTCTCGAACGGTCCGGGCGGCGAAAACTCTATTATTATTATTATTACTATTCTAGAACACGCTAGAGCTCGCTACGACCGACCAGAGTGTGACGTAATATCGTGCAAGCGAATATAGACCTTATCCATATGACTATAAGACTAATTCCGCTTGCACGGTCCCTCGTGGTCGTAACAATAACCTTAACATACATAACGACAGTTAACTCTGACTGTGTCGCCTTTAACGAGAAAACTAATGAACCGATAAAATTGGTACACAAACGATAGCTAATATAGGCTACATTTTAACCAACTTACTATAAAGGCATACTTTTTACGCGATAAACAACTTCACGCGGTTTAAAAGCTAGTTTTTTGTTTCGCTCTGTAAAATGAAACAGTATTTCAGCAGTCAATTTCATATAGACAAAGCAATTTATCGCTATCGTCAAACAGAAACTTGCATAGCCATAGCAATATCAAGTTTAGTTTGTGTTTGTCGACGATATTTGTTGGCCGATGTTCGCCGAATCCGGGAATTACTGCCTTCTGTCCATCTGTTTGTGCATTTGGACAACAATGCCGTTGTGTGGACTAGGGATGTTGCAATATTGCAAATATGCTTGCAATATCCGGAACAATAAATAGCTTATCGAAGTTACAATACGATTCGTCATGAACGAAATCTACGTGATAGGGGTGATAATTTTTTTTTTTTACTTGAATTCTATACTTTTGACAATTCTGAACTTAGAAGAGCACAATAAATTGTTCACTCAAATAGTGATTTTAGGATATTCAAGCCAGTCCCTACCAGATTAACTCGGAGATTGAAACACAAAGAATGTTTCTTATCAGATAATCTGACAGTGCAATAGAAATCTCGCATTGTTTTATTGAATAATCCAACTTTCTTTATACTCTTATCTCACGTAATCACATAATATTTGATCCCGATTTATTGTGATTTTATCAACTGTGATTTATAATGGGATAGGTTTTATTTTAGGTTATTCGTAAGCGGTATAAAAAGTAAGTCTTGGTGACTAAAATCGTCGGGTACCTAAAACATATTTGTGATCACTTCTGTACATCATGGGCCCATATACGTCCCTACTGCTGGGGCACGGGCCTACCAAAAATTAGGGCAATAAGGCTTTAGTCAACCACGCTGGCCAAGTGCGGGTAGGTTGACTACACAATCTAATAATTTCTTCGTAGGTGTGCAGGTTTCCTCACGATGTTTTCCTTCAGCGTTAAAGCGTCGAATTATCGAACGTATGAATTTTAATATGGAAAACACAGTGGTACGTGGCGGGGTTCGAACTGGCGACCTCTCGCATGGCAAGCAACGACAGTAACCACTCGGCCATCGACGCTTTTTGTTGTGTTGTATCACTTGTGTACGATGGGCTTTTATTCACAGCCCTATTGAAGTTCGTTTGTTTCAGTGCGGTTTGATTCCCGTTTCAAAGCACACTCGTAGTTCAAACTGTGACAATAGTCCAGTACAATTTTGAGGGCAACCGACCGGACCAATTTACATGCGGATTGCTCTACGACATATTCCGGCTTTCAACTTGGAACTTTGAATGGCCTGAAATATACAGGGTGTAACAGGGGGTGGATCATCGTAAGTCAATCGATGGGGACTACAATAGCTATCGATATAGCCCCCATGTATGTTCAGCGATTTTCAATAGTTCCAAAGTTACTGAGACTTTTGTGAAACTTTTGTAAGAAGCCGGAATTCAGTATAAAAGTCTTCACTGTAGCTTAACTACTGGACCTGCTTGCATGATATTTTTTCTAGAAATAGTTCAATAGTGGGTCTTCATAATTACGATACCGATTTGAGTAATAACCCTATCATATTGGAGTAAAAAAATAATTCTTCACAAAAGTTTTACGAATCGAATTGTGTCTACCAACTTTCAAAGCCTCCAGTGAAAAAAAAGTGCCTGTGTTTTTTTTCTAGAACTTATTTTAAAAACTACCTACATCCATGGATAGCATACCCTGAAAATTTCATACCGCTACTGCCAGAGCATCAGAACGAAAAATGAACGCGAATGGCACAGGTGCCATAAATCAGTGTTTTTATTTTTCATGTAAAACTTAAATTTTAAAATAAAACGATATGTTTCAGCAAATTTATGCTATGTTAGTAACATTAGTAGCAGTAATTTTACAAAATTGAAAATTAAAGGGGTAAAAATCAAACAAAGAAAATTTACATAATTTTTGTTAATTATTTTTTTTACAGTAAGTGTTCATAATGTGCACCATTATTACTCATTCGTAATTATGAAGACCCACTATTGAACTATTTCTAGAAAAAAAATCATGCAAGCAGGTCCAGTAGTTAAGCTACAGTGAAGACTTTTATACTGAATTCCGGCTTCTTACAAAAATTTCACAAAAATCTCAATAACTTTGGAACTATTGAAAATCGCTGAACATACATGGGGGTTATATCGATAGGTATTGAAGTCCCCCATCGATTGACTTACGATGATCCGCCCCCCTGTTACACCCTGTATTTGTATTTAATAGCGATGGCCATAAAAATATCCACTTCATAGATTTAACACGGCGGACGTTTAACATATTCTATCTAAAACGTCCGCTTCAAAATAATACATTTTTTATTTATTTATCACTACATATAAAGCAAAATCGCGTCCCGCGTCTGTCTGTCCCTATGTACGCTTAAATCTTTAAAACTACACAACGGATTTTTTCAAAAAGCTAACAGTATGACCTCACTCCACCTGGTAGTATGCGGTAGTGACATCCACATTAAGGTCGACAGGCACAATAGGCCTTATTAAATCTGTCGCACTCATCCTAAAGGCTTTATTGTTTTGTCCCTACCTGGTGCACCAGTATTTCTACGATACTGTAAAGATTTATAGCACGTAAATAGGTAAATATATATATATATACAGGATGTAAATAATATACAAACTAGATTCTACATAACAGGCTAGCAAGCAAATTTTGTGATGAACTCTTATCAAACTATAATATCCAAACATTATGCAGTAGCGAATTAACATTTCAAGTCTAAAATTTCGCATGCTTTATTCTATCAACCAATCAACGGCACGCAATCGAAAACATTATGACGTATTACTTAACAAATATAATTCGAGTAAGCTCTGCATCTGACGTCATTTGTCAGTAATGGATTAACTGATGATGTTCGCATAGGGATTTCGATTGGATTATGTATCTCAATGGTGTTTTCGATAGAATTAACGCCCAGGGCCACCTGGTAGTAAAGGGATACGATTTTGTAATCGATTACAGCATATTGTACACTACGCTCAGAGTTTGTTCGTCGAAACGATTTTATAATTTTCTTATCTTGATAATATCAATCATATTTAGTATTGGAAGTTAGAAAACTTTTAAATGTTTACACGTCAAAATATAAAAAAAGGCATTAATTCAAATAAAAAATAAATAGAATGTGACTATAGGACTTTATAGTCACACATTGACCAAAAATAATTTATTTTTCCTTACCGATGACACACTTCTTCGAGGATGGCTTGAAGTAGCCCTTGTCATCGTCACTGGATTTGCGGGAGAGCCATCCTCCGACTACTAAACCAAACAATGAACGAACACTAATGAAAATCACGCATTACACCTGACATTTTCTTTACGTTAGAAACTTATTCTCAAGGCCGATAAAAACAGCTCCAAAACTCATAGCAGATCATAACAAACAATCAAACACTCGAAACACAAACATCAAACGTCTCTCGCAGCCAACTTGGCTCTTCGCCATCATTCCTAGGCAGAGGCATCTCATTTGGTGAGCCTAAAAGCCTTTTCAGTGGCCGCGTCAAACGGTCATTGACCCGAATGCAGGTCGAGTGGGGTAACAGCTGATCGCTAGAAAATGGGAACAACTTGGTACGACTCTCCAAACTTTTTTTCTGGGATAACAGCGTCCAGGGTTTCTTGTTAGAAAATACAACATTCATTACAGAATGCTACAAAAGTTAGTGAACAACTTTATTACGTAAGATTTTAGACTTTCGCGTTCCATTATACTAAATTTAGTCGGGCACTAAGTAGCTATGTATTTGCTACTCCTAATAACGCGTAAAGACTACTGACTGACCCAAGGGAGCCCTTTTAATTTTTCTGTGTTGTTTTGTCTCCCTGTTACATATGTATTTTTACATAGTGTATTATTTGTGTTGCCGCTATAACAACTAACTGTAAAAATAAAAAAATATATTTACAGAACGGTGGCTTAATAAAATATGGTGCGGAACCCGTCATATGCGAGCCCGACTAGTACTTAGCCGGTTTTGCACCAGTTACGTACAGGCACCACCATAATACACAACTACAAAGTTTCATTTTAGCAATTTTCCAGCACATCAAAGAGAATATTCTTCACTGGCGTTCTCTATCTATGTTACATATTTCGTACTGTGTCTCGACGCATTAGAACGGTCGAGTGGGCGGTCTTTGCCCCGAATACGTGTCGAGTGGCAGACGAGTCTACGTCACTCCTGAGCTGGTCAAGAGAGACCACTCATATACGACAAACGGAGGACGATCATAGAACGATCACTGTACATTAGCTATTGTGGATAGAACTTCTAACTTGGCGGCGAATTCGATTCTTGTAGTTTTAAAGTAGCGACCGCCCACGACTTCATTCGCGTCACCAATGATGCCTATAATATACCTTGTAAAATTAGCTATTCATTAATGAAAATACCGCTAAACAAGTTACCGGAGATTAGCGGGAACAAAAAGACAGACAGACAGATAAAAAAGTTTTAAATTGTATTTTTGTTATTGCTACCCGATATATAAAAAACTTAAGATTTAACATTATACTTTCCTGGCTAAAGTACGACGATGTTAATTTTATATTTAAGCTTTAGCTAAGCTAGCGCCATCTGTTCTAAGGCAAATCGCGATGGCTACTATGATGGCTTATCTTCATACCCATTTTGTAAAAAGTCTCAAGTTTTATTTAGTTGATTATTATCATTTCACATTCATGCTTCGTTATAAAGTGATGAGCTGATCAGGCGATGTACCATTAAGTGATCGACATGGATCATCGGATTAGCAAGCTATAGTGACAGTGAACTGGCCACAACAGCCGTGGAACCGACAACCGCTGGGAAACCGAGTTGTAGACCGCGTCCCGGCAAATTTAGTGTAGAACTCCCTCAGGCCAGGTGGAGTGACGATCTACGCAGGACAGTTGGTAGGTTGGATGAGAGTAGCCGCAAAAAAAACCGGTGTGGAAAGTATTTGGGGATGCCTATGTCCAGTAGGCTATAGGCTGATGATGATGATGAAAGAGATCACAGTGACATAACTGGCCTCATCTAGAAATGGTCAAAGCATGAAAAGAGAAACCACATTCATTTTACTACACATTTGAATGCTACAATAAAATTTTATTACCGACATTATACAACAAAAGCATTGCAAAGCGTGAGCGAATTAGTGATCGATGTTGACAGATGTATACTAACGAGAAACAAAATGGTTAATATTCAAATCGTAAGGACACAAAAGAGCCGAATGCTACCCTACCCCACTCCCTGACTGGATAATACTTGCAATCAAAGGGTACTAACAATAGCAATCAGCTATCGGTACAGAGTATCGTCCCCTTCTGTTTGAACTCGATCAATCAACGATGACGATTGCATTTAGTTCTGGATCGACAGAGGTGAATGAAAAAATTCTTCATATCCCTATTTATTTTAGTGCAAAATTACATAAACTGTAATAGAATTCAGATGTGTAATATTTTAATACTACGCATGCCCGGTGATGATGACAAGGCTCCTCCAAGCCATCATCGTTAGTCAGTTAGGAAAAAAAAAATGTTTTCATAATGGATCATTGTGTCCGTTGGCCTATGCGGATTTTGTAATAACTACTGCACTGCGCATAACTCTAATAGCAAATTGAACACAACATTGCATCTATATAGAAATTCACGAGGAATTAAATAATAACTAATATCAAACTTGCACTAAAATTACATAAAAACTTATTCCTCCCATACATTTCTTACTTTACAATAAACCGTTATACTCTAGGTACCCTTTTCTTCCATAAATAAATCACCAGGTAGAGCGATTTAATAAAACGAATGCCAGTATGCAATGAACTATGACAGGTTAAATTGATTGACTGAATGAATGAATAGCAAAGGTGCCCTGGACACGTCACAATGAATACATCTCATGAATGAAACATCATTAACAGGCCTTTTATCGACTAAGCTCTAACACTTGCTACAAAACAACAACAGATGTAGACAGGAATTATTATATTTTTTATTGTATTCTGCAAAGAGTAGGATATTTTCATCCAAGCTTTTGTGCTAAATCTGTCTATCCATGAAAAGGTCACTAAATCACTGATTCCCTGACACTGCAATGCGCCTATTTAACATGAAAACTCAACACAACTACGTATAGAATCACAACTTGTAATTACAATAACTTACTTCTTGTAAGAATACAAAAGTACTGAGTAGCGCTACCATGAGTTTAAAAGTTACGGATTCGATATCGCCTACGTAAATAAATCTATGAAACTTGTACAGCGCCTCTGGTGGTTACGCTAGGAACTAAAATCGGTCGTATGAAAAAAACAACTCCATCGGTTTAACAAACGTAAGTTTTCGATAGCCAACTCATGGTACCGCTACTGATTTCACACGTTCATTTCAACTATCAGCCACTGATCACCGAACTTTTTCAAAATGTGACATTAGAATGAATCTTATTTGTATTGATTATGTTCTAAGGACTACTAATTATGCCCAGAGACGGCTATTTACTCCAATCTGGAAGTTGCTTATTGTTTTCTTCAAAATATCAGCCAATGATATCTTACTTAGACGTAATGCACGTCTAAGAAGATGATGTAATGAAATTTGTTTACAATATACAAACATACATCCCAATAGAGTTATTAACAAGAAAGAACACATATACAGGAAGGAACTAGATGTCTAAACAACATATTTATTAACAATTCATAAAGCCATGCATCATATCTCACGGGCCATGGTGGCAGTCACATCCGCTTGCATAGGGTTGCCATACGGAGAAAGACTTTCTAGTTGCCATACTTAGTGTTAAAATAAATATAGCCTAAGTAATTGTTTTTTTCTTTCCTAGTCAATTGTTAGGGGTTTTAGTATCTAAAATATTATTTGAAGACTACACACATAAAAAGAGAAACATTCTCAGTTTTTTTCTTTGCAATTTCATAAACTTAAATAGGTCATTAGATATATGGAAAAGATAAAAGGTCATATTCTTTAAGCATATAATCAATAATGGAATAAGTAAGTATAACATTTAATATGTTTAGGGACCTATTAAACCCATTTAACATAACATAAATAAACCGTTTATAATAAAATAAAGACCAATTACCTATTACATTCGCCGTTATGTTTAACCCGAAGATCATTAAGTTAAGACAACTATACACATGAATAAGACATCGATAAATCAGCGTTTGCTGCAAAAGCTTCATAAACCCGGGTACACACACAACCCTACCGTTCACACAGCGGTCATTAGACACATCGCGAGTGTGTGTACACGGCACACACCGATGCTGAGGTCACTGACAGACCATTACCATGGTACAACATCTGACTGCCTCGTTGGTCTTTTGGTAGCCAGCGCTGCGTAAGGACCGAGAGGTCTCCGGTTCGTTACCCGGCAAAAATTTGTGAGTTTTTCTGAAACAAATTACCCAGCACGGAGTCAGAAAGTTGGCGGTCTTACGCCCGAGCCTCGGAAAGCACGTTAAGCCGATGGTACTGCGCCTGATCTTTTGCCTGTCATGCCGGATTTCCGTCTCACCGAACTATGAGTAAGGGAACGGGGAGTGCACTTGTGTTTGCGCACATACTTATGCACTATGTCCTGCGCATTGAGGTCGGCTATCATGGTCGAAATCGGTCGTACCGTAGTTTTATTTTGACAAATTCACAACATTAGTAGTACATAGTTTATAACATCTGATCAGGACAGCAATATGAAGGAAATATGTTTAACATCAAACAGCTGAGGGTATCTTATTAAAAGTTTTCCGATTTCATCGGAACAACTCCGCCCGAGGCTTCTACAAGTTGCCGGTATCTCGCGATCTCGTTAATTTGTTTCAGTTCACTTTATCAATAGCTGAAGAAGCAAATAATATATTTTATTCAGTACGCAATAGATTTTTGCAATATGCTGTGATTGTTTCAATGTTAAGATTTGTAGATATGAAGTCCAGACTTTCAAGTAAAGGTACAGAAATCGCAGGTATGTATGAGAATGCTGTAAAATATTGGACATTAATTAAAAAAGTACTTAAGTATAAACTTATTCATATTATACAGCAATACGTACCTGTATATATATATAATTTTAGTAATTCTTTAATTTTTTTAATAATTTGCAAAATCGTCAAATAGGAAGTCACAAAACTAGAGCCTTCATTACTACCAGGCAGATACTTATTACATACCGAAGTCGAACAAGAACATTAAGACAATACATTTCTAAAGACAAGTAAACCAAAGTGTTTAACAGAGACTCTGTATACAAATCATAGTATTTGAAAAGCAATATTACTTACTGGCATTCAAAAACATAATCACTGTAATAAAGTGCAACTTTCATAGCAAACAAGAAAGCGCTATAGCAAACAATAATTGTCAACAATCATCAGAGGGCCTACCATGAGTTGGCTATCGTAAACTTACGTACGTTAAAAACCTATCGAGTTGTTTTTTTCATATGGCCGATTGTAGTTCTTCGCGTAACCACCAGCCGGCGCTGTACATGTTTTTCATAGACATATTTACGTAGTCGATATCGAGCGCGTAAGTTTTAAACTCATGGTAGCCCCAATGGACACCTGCGCCATCCGTTTGCACTCGTTAACGAAAACAACTATATATATATTTACGATTATTTAGTCCACCGACATTTCCGAGATCCGTTGAACCGTCGACTGGTCTGGCATAAATCGTTGCAATTTGCGAGAAAAACGCGAGACAAGTGGGAGTCGGATCCGGAGAGAGTTCCGTACAAATTGGTAATAAATTTATATTGCATTTGTTATCCAAATGTTTTGGAAATGTAACAAAATTGAAGTTGAAAAATTGTCCAGGGTTTATCAATGTGCCAGGATGATATTTTACATAGAATTCGTATTTGTGTTCCACGAATACACGGTCGGAGAACTATCAAAAAATTTTTCGAAACTCGTCCTCACAGAACTAATCTGGGTAAGCACGCGCCAATCAATAGATTAACTTCCATTTATAACGAGTGGCATAAACTGTATGACATGAACTTGACATTTTTCACGACCACCTCAAGGCTTTTAAGAAAAAACTTTTGCATAAATAACGTTTTACTGTTTATAAATATGAAAATGAAATCTGTGTACCTGCTTTGTTTTAATTTAATTTTTTTTTTTTATTTGCTATAAATTTTTAGAATACCTACCTAACTAAAATGTTAACTTTAACCATGTTGTGCATATCTGTAATAGATGTAAGCACTAGAATATTTATAATGCATGCTTAATTTAAGAATGTTTGTGTTTACATTGTTGATGTGCCTTAAAAATAAATAATAAAATAAAAATAAAAAGGCCAAATAAGGTCACATCTTTTGTTATGTCACCGTTTGTTTTTGTTATGTAATCGTTTGTTTCTAATCAATAAAAAAAATCTTTTGGTGCGTAGCCTGAAGCTATTCATTATGAGGTCTGTCATTTAAGTTTCAGCAGAACACATCGGGCTCATAATAGTAATAAAGGGATCACGCGCAAACACGCAGTCTCTGATCCCTTACTCTCATACTTCGGCAATCATAACCGAGTAAAAACCAGACGAAATAAAACCACCTTAACTTAATACTAGGGGTGAGAGCCATTCGCTCCCCCGCAAGTCCGTTGATGATGACGAGGCTACTCCAAGCCTTCATCGTACGTTAATTAGGAAAAAAAAAAAGACGTGTGTGTGGCACTCGGGGACTGCCGCGGTATAGCTATTGCATAGCATCGTCCGATTTCGGAGCAGCTCGTCTCGATTCGTGCGAGTTTCGTAGAGTCGTACAATACGTCTAACCGCACGCACACAAACACCGTGCCGAAGTCTACCGAACTGAAACGACGTTAGACGATTGTGAGGTTTTTTTCGTTACGGAATTTCTTGATTCGGTCGCCGCGCTCAAAGCCCGCGATAAAATATATGCAATAGCTTAAAAATTAACTTGATTACACTACATTTCCGTTTTACCTATTGCGGTTTAGAACCCTAAAAAACTGCTGTTTCGTTGTTGCATTGTCTTTCAAACGTAACGGGACGCCTCACATCCCACGGGCAAGCAAACGCTGCACTATTAAAATGAGATTAGCCGGTCGCCGTGGAAACATTATTAGCTTATCTCTTTAGGCACACGGCGAAACCAAATTAGAGAGCTTTTGTTGAAGTCTAAGGTCAATGCCTCCTAGTGTATTATGTGTTTTACTATCGGATTGTTTTTTACTAGTCTTAAATGTGAATAATGCATTAGATGAAGTTAGGATAAATCTCAAGAGATCATAAATGGTACTGATAAAGCGAAAGCGCTAGAAGAAATAAGGTTAAAGGATACTTATGAATTAATATTGTGTAAAATGAGTACATTTATTTGATCATTATTTCTACAACAAGAAAGTATATTTTAATCTAAGCACTTAAATTTGTTTAAAGACATAGGCAGGTATAATAAGCATTGTACGTATTAAGCTCCGTTAACTTTAACCTCATTATGTTACATTTTATGTTTAAAAATCATGTAATTTCCAAGATGTTGGTACTCTTACATTATAGTTTTTGACACTATCAGGTATTTACCGGCGGATCTCACGGTAAACGTGCTTCAAATAACCCAGATGTTCACTGCACCATCTTCCAACATACCAGAACATGGATTTTCTCTACTAAATTATTAATTTTAGCCACACCATCTAATGATGATAGATTATAGAGCGACCGACTTCGAAAAAAAATAGGACGATCTTAATTTCACGAAATAGTTTCGTTCCATGATCTTAAAAAATCATATACCTTATTATGAGACAGATTTTTTTTCATAACTGTCGCTACTTTCAATCAATATTCATAAGATTCGGATAGACATGCCCTGAAATTGCAGTATCAAAAACAGTAACGTTCTTCTTGCAATACATAAGCTACTAATATTGCTAACGCAAGCTAATGGCGATGATAAAATCGTACTTTTTTAACAATAACATAATAATTATTTCTTAATAATCATTGGGTAGTAAAATTAGTCTTTATGGGTCTACAAGTGATGTTAGGAGCACCCACATTTGTCCGACACACAACAAATGACATTAGTGCTGGTTCGGGGGTGGATCAAGAAATTCACTACCGCTGTGGCAGACGAAGACGGGCGGCGCCAGTTCGCTCGCGACCACGATTGGTGTAACCCAGTCGAAACGTCGGGCAGTAAGCAGCTATGTAATTTGCTACTCCTAATATCGCGTGTAGACCCATAAAGACTAATTTTAGTGTAATGGAACGCGAATGTCTAAAATCTTACATTGGCTACTACTTCTTATGCTACCAAATTAACCGTTACACTGAAAACCTCTTCAGATGTACACACAACTCATTTCGAATTTAACTTTTTATACAATGACATCATTATGTGTTATCATCTTACCGTCAAGTGTGTCGTTGTTTTCTTGAATGGCAATCATTTTCTGGCGCTTTCTACGGTAAGTAGTACAATTTGAAGACTGTAATTTTCATTGAAAACAGTTGTGGATAATGACATAAACTTAGCTGTCCCCACTGAGTATTTAAGTAAAAGGCACTATTAAATGCCGCGGTATTATTATTTTACCGTAAATATAATGAATCAAAAATTGTAACATAGGTAATTAAATCCAACCCCTCTGAAACAGAAGTAAGTAATCTGCTGGTGGAGAATGTAACTACTGTCAATCAATCTTTTAACATTTCTATATGTTCGCCGTCCAAATCCAGATTTCACTCAAAATGATGAAAACGATTAATTTAAGACCAGGATTGAAATTAAAGTTTTTAAATAAAATACTTTGTTGTCCAGTTTTAAAATCTTATTATAGTCGACTTTTAAAATGTTCATCGTCATCAGCCCATCCGTATACGTCCCGACCAAGAGGCCTACCCTAAACTAGGACGATCTGGCCTTAGTCGACCACACTAGCCAAGTGCGAATAGTCCGACTTCACACATAAAAAAATCTTCATAAATGTGCAGGTTAAACCGTAAGAGCATCGAATAAACGTAAATATGAATTTAAAATTTAAAAACACATATTGGTACAGTCAGCCAAAAATGTGGTCTACCACCCTACGGTTGAGATTCGTTTGAACGTCATGAAACAACAAGGTCAATTCTCCCTGGCAATAAAATTGTGTCAGTGACTATTGTCAACCTTAGCGATAGTTACATCTAGAAACTTTTGTCAAAAGTGGTAGACCACTTTCTTGGCTGACTATACGTAACGGGGTTTGAACTGGTACTTCTTGCATAGAAAGCAATTTGACTTGACATCGACGCGCTTTTATCTGTTATGTGTTCGAGTTAATAATATACTATAAATAAATAAATAAATATTACACAACATCACATACATTGATCTGATCCCGTGGTAAGTTGCTTAAGCACTTGTGTTACGGAAATCAGGATCAACAGTGGATACACAAATAAACTTAAATATATTTAATCATACACCCAGACACGGAACAAATACCGATGTTCGTCACACAAATATTTGTCCCGAGTGGGAATCGTACCCACAACTCTTGGAACCGTAGGTTTTGAACCTGAGTCACTAGCCACTGTTCCACCGAGCCAGTCACTATACTTAGTACACTTAATGTTTTAAATCGCTAACACGCTAACACTTGGACCAAGACACAGGACTCAAACGCGGTACCGGTGCCCACTTTATGCATAATGCAGACGCATTGTCGCCGCAAAACGGTTTAATATAGACACCCTAGCATGCACTCAATACATGACAGCATTCGTAATGAATTAATATCATGATATTTGTATTTGTACCGCGTTTATATTTAATTTATTTTCCTTTATTATGCTATGTATATGGCTTTCGTTCCAATGCATTTTTAGTAATATACTGCTTAAGCTTCTTTCCACGAGACCAGATCTAATGAAATGTTTTAAAAAGAGTGTCTTGTCTCAACGGACGTAAGAGAGGCAAGAAAAATAACTTAACATTAAGTACTATTCATTTATTACATGGATGGATATGTACGTATTAGTACCAGATTTCATGCTCGTCTATCCTGTGTCAAAACGATTATTTATCTATTGAAAATTTACACTGTTTAATGTATTGCATGCTCCATGTAATTGTTACTGTACTCGCATCAAAGATAAAGTAACACATTTTTGCCGAAAAAAAAAGACACATTAAACGTACCTATATATTTGTAGAAGACGGGTAATTTCATCTTAAGACACACTTATGGACTCATAAAAGCAGTATACAAAAGTGCACTTCCGTTCTGAAAATTGTGAACTAGCCATTTAAAAGCACTCAGGACAACATAAACAGCCCTTACCCTAATTTATGAGAAGATACGATTTTTCAAAATTGAAACGAAAGACGCCACGAGGAGGAAATAAAACGCAGTGGTCTCTGCGAATGGGGTGAATATTTTCTGTTCTCATGAAAGATTCATGATTAAGTACCAACGGGTACCACTGAAGCGGTTAGGTTATTGTTTCTTGTTTGTGATTAAGTTGTTTCAGATTGCAAAGCGGCTGAGGAACGTTCAATGTTGGTTTTGTACTTGGTTGTTTTATTACTTTACATTGTGTTAGACTGTCAAAGGTAAAAGTGATTGTTTATTTATTTATTTAATTGGACAGCCAGAGACATTAGAGAAAACATAAAATTAACATACAATAGTGACACATATAAAAACGTAAAAATCTATTGAAGGCAGTCACATCATGCTCAGAAAATTAGTACGGACGGATTAAGTAAACATTTACAAAATATAACTAATTTTAAATAAACAAATTAAATTCGCTAACTACTATAACAATTTTTATAGTATATGTTTTGCTATGTGGGAATTTTTTACCCACAACTCAGGATATTAAGTTTTTCTATTAAGTGTTTTGTATTTAAGCATCCAGTGATTTAGACTCATACAAATGTTAACTACCTTAATTGCAGTTTTACTAATATTAATATCAAAATTACGCTTTAATTACACAATAAAAAGCTAAGTTGATATTGCAAAAAACCTGATGACAAGTCGTTATGTATTTCAAAAGCTTTATGAGCTTTCAGGGTTCAAAGGTCAACCTTTTGCACGAGTAAACATGTTTACGAGAGCCTTGTTATTCAATTTATGAAAAGTGCTGATTATAAAATTCGACCTGGAAATGCAAAGTTTTGGTTTACCACAAAATTGCTCAGAAAACATGAAGATGACATTGTTGGACCAGAAAACCAAAAAGCATATCATTCTCTGGTAAAGTTGAAAAGCTGTCCGAATAATAACTAATATTATACTTATGTAAATGCGACAGTAACTTTTGTTTGTCTGCCTGTCACTTTTTTAAGCTAAAGCCACTGAACTGATTACAATTAAATTGAGAGCCTGAGATAGGACACAGTACTTTTTAACCGATTGCACTGAATATGACTATGTTTTCATATGTACGATTATTCGGTACTTTAACGGTGAAGGAAAACATAGTGAGGACATCTGCCCACCTACAAAGAAATTCTAAGGTTGTGTAGTCGACCAACGCGCATGTGGCCAACGTGTTTGACAAAGGCCTGATCTCCCTAGTTTGGGGTAGGCCCACCAGTGGGGACGTATGTGAGCTGATAATGATGATGATGATGATGACGCGATAAACGGCTTCACGTAGACGACATCACGGGCGGTGTCTCGTCTGAACATATTTTTATATTAACAAGATGACCTCACTCCGTCTGATGGTAAGCGGTATCACTACCGCTTACGATGCCTCATATTTGGATCCAAATATGAGGTCGACAGGCACAATAGACCATACTGAAACTGTCGCAGTCACTCTGAAGGCCTGCTTAAATGCCGTGCTCCGCCTGAAGATATAAACGTTTTCATGCAAACGCTGTGCGTAAGATCGACTTTCAGACGCCGGCATTCCCTATCCACATTTGCAGCCATCTCACGCCCGTATGTTAATACTCTTACTACGCGTCGGCATTATTTATTTGGTGTAATCATACGCTTTCGCGTAGTTTTACTGTATCACGTCTTCAGGTTACGGGGTATGTGGCACGACTGGTGTCTCGATCGATAAACACCGATGACTTGCTAAGCCATCGCTTGTGATACTTCGATCGATTCGTTTTCCGTTTAGACAGAAGTTGCTTTATATAATTTTAAACTGTCATGGTTACACACACACATTAGAAAACTGAAAATGTCCGGGATATTTACCGTGCTGTTTTGTTTTAATGAGCTCCCGATATTTCGGCACTGTTGCATATGGTATTTTCTAAGAAGTTCCTTTAGTTGAAATATTCATAAATTATATTATTAAGCATAGCGATCAAGCGTACCATTTATAAATGACATAAATTCAGCTGTGTAGGTTCACAGTTCGATGGGAAAAGCACGTTTTTTGAGGTTATTATTTTTTACTAGCTTTCATGGCTTATAAGCGCCACAAACGGAGTTACTCTTGCATTTATAATATAAGTAAGTATTACGTATAGAGCTCCAATCCGAAATTGGTCTGACTCTACCGTCCACTGTTAATATCCGACTGCCCAAATTTACGATCATGATACGAATTGGTACTGAGTAACCGAGTGTTAAGTACTTTATAATGGCAATGCATCGAATATACGACTTGCTCGAACATTATGTAAATTAAAATATTAACATACATTTCACGAACAGATGATAATGAGTCTGATAGAGATAAAAGATTATAATGGGAATGGAAAACCTTAATACCACCTCAGCCCGCATTTAAACAGATGAGAGCAAAAAAAATTGTAGCACGAAAGTAAAAAAAACCGTCAAGCGGAAAAATGACGGTTTCACCGTTCGCTTTCGTATGTAAATGTGACGGTTCAAAATGAAACAAGCACTCTCCATGCGCGCTGTGGGAGTGGGGTGGTTCATCATCATATTCCCTCTGCATTCACCCTGGGATGGTTTAGTGGCACTCGGTATACAGGTCACCATGGCAACCGTGAGTTATTAAATTATGTTTCAACTCATGCTGTATGACAATGACGTGATATGCAAAGTAGAAGGATCTAAGAGGACTACGTTTTGAACGGTAAAGGGTAACACAAGTGTAGATTCTGCTTAACCCTCAATGTCATCTGGTTTCCATAATAGGGAGCCAGATGCACATATTTAGATCTTGGCTTTTTGAAAGACAAACGCACTGAAATGAGTGTTCCTGACTAATTTTTTTCAGAGATAGCGCTAGACAATGGTTTTCTTTATTGCACCAGGTTTGAAGCCTCCATAGTAGGCCTATGAAAGAGAGGTAAATATAACTTGCCCAATGAACTAACAACATATTATGTACCTACATATTAAATTTGAAATTTAATTAAGTTAAAGGATGAAACTATCTAATAATTTGATGTAAACATAATGATTTAGAAAACCTAACAATTCGTCGATCTCTTACCAGCGCTCGTGATCATTTAAACTACTTTTCTTCCAAGATTAAAGTTAAATATCTAAAAAACGTTGTACATTTGCAACGCTGTGCAACAAACGCAATTTTCACAAAATCCCACTGCGACACATATTGCACATTTATAAAATCCAAAGCAATTTGGCATTATTGCATTTTTCGTCAACCTAGTCACGTGCCGTATGATCCGATTACATATTTACTGATAAACCCGTATCAAAAATACGGTTTTGGGAAATTGGGTTTCATCACGAGTACCAGTGAAATATTTCACTATTAAGTACCCGTTATTATCAGTTGGCAATCATTGTGATAGGTCACTATACAATTTAATTTTATTACTTCATCGCTTGCTATGCAATATGCAATATTTCATGACGTCAATTATTGCATCGACATCTTGCAAATCTGGTGAGATATTGGAAATTTCGCATAACAATATTTGGCTTTATGCATCATGGTAACATCTTGATAGTCCCATAATAGTATTTAACACAGCAACGATTTTAAACTCCTTAGGAATAATGTCTAGGCTTTATTCAAATGTTACAACCTACCTATTCCTTTAAAGACAGTAATCTGTTTGTGTACCAGGATAAATAAATATCAATGCTTACTTACGTAAATGGTCACAAACCAAAGTAACAATTAATATTTGACGGTTTAACTGAGGCTTCAATTCACAATTTGTATGCGAGTTTTCAATTTGGAACTTAAGCCAAATAAGCGCTCAAATATCCAATTATCGTTTTAGATACGGCCGTTATGGTTACGATATTTCTTCCACAAATAAAACTCGCTGGAAGAAAGAACATGATTCTCATACACCATACTCCTACGACACTATAGCTCCCAAAATAGTTATTCCCCACATGTATTATTGTAACCTTTCCTACATACCCTCCATTAACATTGCTCCCCAGTTACCAGTGAGTTGTAATTTATTCACCAAGGTCGGCAATCTAGCCCTACGCCTTATGTGGTTAGGGCAAGACATTTGAGCAACAACTGGGAGGGTAATACTGCATTTAGGTGTGTTACATAATTAACGAGTACTTATAATGGAACAACGAGCAAGACTAAGTAACGTCGAAGTTTTGATGATTATATGCGTGGAAGCTTCAAAGATGGCCGCTAGGGGTGTGTCCCAACCATATAGCGGGAAGACGGGAGCTTTATGATACATAAGTAAACATTATTAACTGAAGATAATTTACAATGTATGCGACAACTTAGTTAGTATTACGTTCAGCTTTTTTTTTGGACCTTCTAATTAAAAACATTTTTCTTTTTTTTTTTTTTATAAAAGGCTAACAAGATGACCTCACTCCACCTGATGGTAAGCGGAAGTGAGATCCAAATATGAGGTCGACAGGCACAATAGATCGTATTGAGCCTGTCGCACTCACCCTGAAGGCCTGCTTAAATGCCGTTTCACGCCCCGCCTGAAGAGCCCGGGATCATAGGAGGGAGGGAAAACATGAGCTGGAAGGGCATTCCATGCCTTAATGGCACGGGGCAGAAATGAGGAGCTAAACCTCTTAGTCCGAGCCACCAGCGCCTGCATTGTATGTGGATGGCAGCGCTGTCCAGCACGTGTCGTTCGGGAGTGGAAAGGGGAGGGAGGGACTAGCTGGAATAGCTCTTCAGAACATTCCCCATTATAGAGACGGTAGAGAACACTTAGACCGGCAATGTCTCTACGTAGCTGGAGAGGCTCAATGGTTACGGACACCTCTACATCACCGACAATACGGATAGCACGTCGCTGCAACCTATCGAGAGCGTCGAGCAAGTATTTTGCGGAGCCATCCCAGAGGTGACAGCAATATTCCACACATGGGCGAACTTGTGCCTTATAAAGAAGGCAGAGTTGCACCGGTGTGAAAAATCGCCGCACTCTGTTCAGGATCCCCAGTTTGCGGGAGGCTGTTCTAATGACGCTCTCGATGTAATCCCGCTGGTTCAGGTCGCGGCGAACATCCATGCCAAGGATGCTAAGGCTATCCTGTATTGGTAAGGGGTGCTCTGAAGAGTAGGATGGGAAAGGAAAGGAGACACTTTACTAGAAAAAACACACACCTCACGCTCATTATTCACGAACCAAAAAAACTGACTCAATCATATACCTAAGATTTTAAAAAAACATAGGCTGTTTAAGCCGTATATACTATGTCATTTTATTAGCCAAAACGTAACACCTCATATTTGTTGCAGATCCGCACAAAATCAATACAAGGAATTGGACCGATGGTGTAATGAAAACTACTGCCCGTGTCCAAAATGTAACCCTAACCTTCACTCGCTCAATCGATACGCACCCCTTAATAGCGGGTAGGGTTGCCAGATGTAAAATAAGATTAAACACAGAAATGCTATGAAGGGTGAAAATCGTAGCAGTACAAAATAAAAACATCACGAAGACGACAGTGAAATGGTGTAGTGTGTAGTTGTCGGTCATTTAGATAAACGTGGCAACAAAATTGAACATATTTAATCTTCCATACCATATAAAGTTATGGAAAAGCAATTAACAATTTGAGTTTGAATTTGAAAATGTAACAAAAAAATGTATCGTACTTACCTACTTTCTAAACACTTAAAAATAGCCAGTACTATTAAATCCACAATCACACACAAAATAACGCCCCAATGCGACCTCGACAATACATTAAACAGAATAGGACCCAGGCGACAACCCTAAAGACACCCCAATTTATAGGGCGTTGGGCATAGTGATTTATTCAATGGCAAGTGGATACGCTATCGGGCCATATGATAGCGGGGTGAAATTAAAAAAAGTACAGGCAACTGTCACGTGGTACACAACTTACACAGGCCCAATCAATAAAGCGCCTCAGATAATTCTAATTCTTCGGGTAAACGTTCAAACAAAAACCTTAGTTTGGGACATTTCCATACACGGCAATGTGATCGCAAACTAAGCAGAGATATGGGCATCAGAGACATATTTGTAAATACATACTTAAATACGTATTCACACCCAAACACGGAACAAATACATGTCGATCACATAAATGTTTGTCCTGGATGAGGATCGAACCCTGGACTCTTGGAACTGTAGCCAGGGTCACTAACCACGGTTCCACCGAGCCAGTCGAAGTAAATTGCTTAGTTTAGCGCAAACTATGATGGATCTGCGCAGAGCGATGGCACATAGAAAGTGCCTAATCACTATGTCTTTAAAGAAACACAAATTGTAGTGGGTTTTACAACACTAGAGGAATAGTGAAACGCGTTTTTAAATATGATATCATCGCATCGAACTTGTTAAAAGAAAATAGAGTTAATTTGTGTTACAAGCTAATCTATGCAAGTTAAAGCCACTCTAGAAAAGGAGATAATTTATTGCCTAGCCAATTTAGCAAGTTAATAAGCAGGACTATCCGATGCAATATTTAACTTTAAAATTTTAAAGTCAAACTATCCTAATTTGCAAAAACGAGTTCCAATGATATTCCTAGCTGCGTATTGTCTGCTTCACATGTAAAACAAGGCATTTTATCTACTTTAATACTATACGGGTTTGCGCTCTAGGTAATATGCTAAAATTGTTATCAACTAGCTGTTAAATGACACTTTCAAATACATATATTTTTAGAAAATACATAACCTTACCTGTAGACAATTAGTGTATAGGTAACCTTGTCGATAGTATATTTTATTTAAACTTTCCTCATTTTCACTCGATTTAAACAGTAGCAAATACATAGCTACTAGCCGTCGGACGTTTCGACTGGGTTACACCAATCATGGTCGCAAGCGAACTAGTAGCTATGTATTTGCTATTGTTTTTATCGTGGGAAGACTCATATTAAACTAAACGTAGCAAAAAGTTATGCAGTTATACTGAAGCACCAAAAAACGAATCATAACAAGTGTGTATGTGTAACCATTTACATACCGAGACTGATTAGTCCGTCACTTTTTCTACTTTTCATTGCAAAAAAATAAACTTAATCATATACGCCTAATGGCACCTTAAACGAGGGACCAGAACAAACATAAAACGAGTAGACCTTTACGAGTTTCATTAGGGAGAAAGCATTCATAAAAGTGCGTGTGTATAGATCATGGGATATATCTTAAGAATTAATGACTTTATAGAGAAAAACAAAGGTAACTCAAATACGCGTGATGTCTCCATTGGGACATGGGATAAATAAAAGTACAATAGACATATGAATCACGTTATGTCTACTTACTATTTACGACTGCCTTAAATTCCCATAATAAACTAAAGTCTGATTTACAAGTGACTTGAGAACACGAACCATCAATTTTATTGTTGTCTTTCAAACATTTTATAAGCAACTATCTATAACTTCTAACCTTCACTTGTTATGTTACCGCGATAGTAAATTTCTCAATAAGTTTTAGTGTACTTCAATACATTACTGTTACATTTAGTACAAGGGATTCTAGAATTTCAATTCTTCAAAATTGGCTCTACTTACCTAACCATCTTTCCTGTAATGAAAGATGTGTAATATGAAGAAATACTAGACTAGCGAGCAGAATTGAAACAACAAGGAATTAAAACATCCGAAACCAATTTATCATTTACTCTATGTAGGTTAAGTAAACATAATATCGCGTGCCTTATATTTCAATCCTTACATTGAAAATTGTTTAAAGCAGTGTTGAATTTTTATTACGTTAATTTCGCATCGTGTTATCGTGAATTCACCGTTACTCAGTTTCGACATACCGAACTGAACTGGTAATCGGTCGATACTAGTTTTTGCACGTCCGGACAATTCGATGGAAAACCTGTTTGTTAATTCGTCGCTTTTTTTTAACAATTAGCACTTACCTACCTGATAAGACTACTGAAAATGTTGTTGTTCTGTTACAGAATAATTAGTAGGACATGCCTTAGCGATAGGTTATTAGTGGAGGCTTTTAACGTTTCTAGAATGATTTCTCAAATTGAAACTGTATTGTAGAGCTGAATAATATATTGAGTTACTATTTTTTTAACCGATTATAAAAACCTTGATAGCTGAGTATATGATTGATGAACATATTTTGATTTTATTACCTTTTTATCGACAAAAAGTCAAATATTTAACAACAGATTCAGTATTCCGCAGTTACTTTATTATGGTATTCCGTTTCTTGGTTATTTGGTCTGCCCTGCGCTACCACTTACCATTTAACGATACCTTTAAAGTAGCAGGCTCTTTAAAAAACCTTTAAGTGGCAAACATTCAGATGCAAAATCGAATGGACACGCTTTCTTTGACATTTTATATGACAATTTAAACCGTGTAAAAGTGTCCTGATATGATTGGATCGTTTGACCCAATTTTGTATTATTTTATTACACTTCTTAAACATGGTAATTTCCATTTTTCTCTTTTAAACCGTATGAGGAAGTTGAGTTTGAAGTAAATGCTATGTTCAAATAATCAATACATAGTATAAAACAAAGTCGCTTTCGCTGTATGTCCGTATGTATGCTTAGATCTTTAAAACTACGCAACGGATTTTGATGCGGTTTTTTTTAATAGATAGAGTGATTCTTAAGGAAGGTTTGTATGTAAAATTTACCCGAAGCGAAGCGAGGGCGGGTCACTAGTGAAAAATAAAAGTCTTTTAAACCAATCAAACAGTATGAAAAATGTACACACGCAATAAAAACTAGTGTCATTAAAATATATGCTAGTTTGAGAAGTGTGCCCGGGTAATTGAGGTAATTAAACCAAAACCTAATTGAATAGATAAGGCGAGCAACCTCATAGTGTCTGTTAATTGACTCTATTAATTGTATAACATACAAATTACTAAGCATGTAATAATTTTTATAATTGCTTGACCGCAAGGAATTTTGTGTCCCATTTTGTTACAGTAAGTAATAATGGCAACACCGATGTTATATATTCGTTCATACATAATTCTAAATGAATATGTTTTCCGCTAAGCAGAAAAGAATAAGGAATTTAGATCGCAATATGTTCATCCATGAGTGAATTATACGAGAGAACGAACTGTAGTGCAACATAGAATTTAAGGAATAATTTTCCAAGACGTAAATTTTATGAAAATCAACACTAAGAACCACTCCATTCAGATAACCATATGGTATACAACTATAGAATCTACAGTTAGTTAGTTTAGCGCTTCCTTCTCGTCATAGATTTAATTTGCAAAGTTCCAAGCGCATCTCAAATCGAATAACACGTGTCGTCTTATCGTTAAACTTCGTTGATAACTAAACGTACTCACGGAAACAATAGCGGGGGCCAATTATCAAACTCCAGTTTGCAACGAACCAGTTCGAGTCGACAACAGAGGGTAACCTATTTCTATTGTATCTGGTGAGAGAAAGACGGGCGTTGTAGAGATGCCCTGAGCTAGGGGCTCTTTCATAAAGCGCCTATGGTAAAACAATAAAACAAGACACACACACACACATAAAGACACGGTTAACTTATTTGAAACCTTGATTTTACGACAGCAGTTACGAAGAAAAGTAGAGCTTTTCTTCGTAACTGCTGTTGTTCGTTCGTATTTTAACATCATGGTCATACTCGTACTTACACGTACTTATCATGATCCCATGATAATAATACATCTGATTTATCAAAGGATCGATCGTCAATTCTGTATTGGTTTTTTTTTTCTTTATTTATGATACACAAACCGTTTACTTACTGTCATTACAGGAATAGGTAGGTTGTAACCTAGACAGTATTCCCAAGCAGTGAACACAGTTGTACAAGACTCAATTAGGAGTTGAAGTGGTCGCCATGGCCGAAATCGGTCGGAAGTAATCAATCAATCAACAATGCTAAAAAACTAAATGCTAAGAAACTAATGATATTAAGAATAATTATTATAAACAATTTCTAAAATTATTTATCAGAAATGAGCCTCTTTCAAACTGAAAATAATGTGGATGCTGCGTCTTGCCACATTTAAAGGATTCTAAATCAGAAGAAGGCGGAAACACAGACGACCGGAAATGAGTTTCACATTTCCATTGCAGTCTATTTCATTCACGATGACATAGACGTAGTATGGTAATAACAATAAGTAGACGTATGTAGGAAAGTAATAAGAAGGTAAATAAAGCTTTTATAAAGCTAAATAAATCTGATTTGAATATCTCAGTTCCAGTATCAACAGTATGTGAAGCGATAATGTGTTGGTTTTAGAAAGATTTTGGTCGAAGTTAATATTTCACATCACATTCTGTGAAAGGAGTAGACACAGAGCTGACGAATGATAGGCCCGAGTGGAAGAAATACACATGTTGCGCCGACCCCACTTAGCGTGGGATGAGGGCAGGAGAATGATGATGATGATGATTCTAACCAAATAATTTCAGCTCCCACCATACAATTCTCAGTAAATCTGGCTGTCTAAGAGATCAACAGGCTTTATATTGAACGTACGTACTCATATAGTTGACTTTCGCAAACTATTGTCGATATCACCGGCAAGTTCATAGCGGGCAACCCATTTCCATTGTGTCTGCTTCTTTCGAGACACACGGGAGGCTCTTAGGGACGCGCCAGAGACATAGGAGCTAGTTCGTGAACTAATGTGATCGACTAAATATTAGTCTTGATGGGTCTACAAGCGATATTAGGAGTGGCAAATACTAAGCTACTAACTATTGTAGTGTAATGGAACGCGAAACTTACGAAATGCAATCTTTGCAACGATATAGAAATTTGAATAATAAATCGCAAAGTAACTAATTCGATACCTGCTGTACATACCAGCTACAAAAGATATTCTAGGACATCTTTTTCTTCATTATTCTTACACTTTTCCAGAAATTTAGGTGTTAATTGTATTCAAACCATTAAACTTAACCATTAAACAAAAGTTTACCATTAAACTTAACACAACGTAAAACCATAGTTTAACATATAATAAGCTGGCTATTAAAGTATTACACAACATGCGATTTCCATGTTATGGGGTAATTAATTAACAATCATGCATGTCAGTAGATTAATGGGTTACAAATCTGATCATTACTATAATACTATTAAGTTCACACTTGTATTCAACACGATACTTTTTCACTCCAGTCATAATATTTGTTGCTAAGGACACAAACAATGACGAAGCATGATATTATAATTACTACACATATAATAGTGATACTGTTGAAAATGTGTATTACATGACGATGCAGAATTAGAGTCCTTTCCCTATCGGGCTACAAACACAGTCACTCCCTTTAATAACTCAACTAGCCAACGTTTACCATTAAAGTATGCATCGACACTTTTATCACAGCACATTTTAATGATCTTAGAACGATTTTACCCAAAAACTAGACGATCGATGATTACATCATTAATATTTTCCCCTAGTAACCACCATCCCTATAGTTCGTTCACTCGTATCGATCAATGACCCCCTAGTGGCACAACACTAGGCCCAGATACACTGCGGAACCGGTATCATCGCAAAGTGGGTTGCACAGAACGGACTGAGCGTTGAAGTGGAGCGAACTTTTTGAATAAAAACCGACTATTATACTATATGGGGACAGGTAGCCTGATAAAGGGGAGAATCAGAAAAAGAGAATGATTGCAATCGAATTAAAACTCTACAAGTACCGGCTATACGCCCGCGAATTCGAGTCGATTTTGTATATCGCATAATAACTTTATCCCTTTAAGATGGTTAAAAAGCAGTCTACTTTGCAAAAATTTTGTCAAATTAGTAAATTTAGTTAAAATCCAAGTAAAAAATCAATTAAATTAGTTCAGTAATTATGGAGTAATAGTGCGAAAGACAGATAGTTACTATTGAAAGTTATAATATTACCCAGAATGGAAACCAGATGGAACGGAGGCCATGTCAGAGGCCTATGGTCGGTTTAACAACTCTGACACCAGGTTGTTCATCAACCATACGATCAGAAGAAGACCCAGAATTAAAGCAAGGATTCATTAAAGAGTTGATTGAAGATCAGAGAAGCAATCTCTAGCAAATCGTAAGCTTGACGTGATACAGTACAGGTTTGAGATAAATGAAGTGAAAAATGATAAATAACAACTTCTCACCACCTTTATCATTACTCAAATAAATCGGTCTAAATCTTTTTAAGATGTACATGTAGGTACCGCTTGATTGAACAGACATATCATCACGTTAACTCAACTGTTAAACCCCAATTAAATAGCAAACGCAAACAATAATTACTTACTTAAATCATGAATCAAATTGTGTTTCAGGTAAATGAAATAACCCTTTTCCGAATATTTATTTACATTACAGCCGTGCTATGAAAACGAAAATAAATTACCGATTTCACTTGGCTCAGTAAATAAAGATAACATTTTAATGAGAACATACATCCCACGTGCTATCAAAATTACCGATACATTTAAGTAATTGGGAAATTCAAATAAGATACGTAAGAGCGTTGGAAATTGCTTTTAAAGACCTTTACTACGCTACAATGTTAATTATAAGGCCGCGTCGTGAAAGTAAATTTTGACGAAAATGTCTTTATGTACACAGGTATTTCTGTCAAGAGAGTACTAACAGCAATAGAGTCAGGGAATTTTGGTGTTTCGAGTTCAAATCTAACTTCATATGGCACGGCGTAGGAGCAAGGTACCGGCTAAACTGTTATTGGTTAACTTTGACGCTCATGAAGAAATTTTGACGTTTCTTGTCAACATGAACCAATGACAGTAAAGAGGTGAATATAATGATGGTTAACACCGACAATGAGGGTGTTTCAGATAGATCCGACTATCTGAAACACCCTCATTGTCGGTGTCACACCCGTATATCTCAGAGTTCACTTAAGCCGTTGCGTTGGCCCTGGGCGCTGGACAATCGGCCAAGATAGTCTGCCAGTTTTTAGAATTTTCACGTATAAGTAAAAGAGTAACTAATTTGAAAGTTGACGTCATGTATAGAATGCAAAATCATGGTAAAATCAACCTTATGAAGCGTGACGCGCGAATGATTTTCAACCTTAGAGCTGTAGACCATTTCTCCTTCCGACCGTACCAACTCTCTGAACAATCATGTCCCTCAATGGACCTTGCGAGGGAAGTAACAAGAAAGTGCACTTAAATTGAGCAAACACTGCCACTGTGTCATGTAATTGCACATGACACTGCACATGACATAGGCAAATCTTTAAAGAACTACATATCTTAATCTTCATATTTTTTGGACACCATCACATTTTTACGACGCTTATTTGTACCACCACACTTTGGGTGATATCGCGTTGTTTTTGTATACGTTATAAAACCGATAACGCGACGCTTAGCGGGTGCAGAAGTCAAATTTGGACTCCCAAACTAATTTAGACTAAAACATCTATTCATAGCACGTTAAATCATCACTATGATGGCAGTAACACGCTTCAAGACCACAAAAGCACAGTTAACTGCTTCCGCCACATATTATAAGCGCGGATGACTTGTTTAGCATTTTACAATTTCCGGTGACTACTATGATCAAACAAAAAGTAGATCCGATTTCGTAAGAAAATTGAGTTTTCGTCAAACTCGCGCTATCAATGACGGATAAGGATGAAACAAATTATTAAGCGGAACTGAATGCTTTAGCAATGCAGTAAAGTTAATAAGTGATTCTTATATAAATATCAAATCAATTAATATCAAACAACATCATTACCTATGCGCTAACACTATGTCTGGCACGTTTTGACGCCTGAAGGACTGAACTTTAATATTATTCAAATTAGGTAAGTTATATTTTACGTGAATACGAATCTAAGTAGAGAGTTTCGGGCGGACATCAATATTTTTATAAAACGATCCACTTTCTCCTTGGACATAGCCCTTAAAAGGGTTTAATTACACCAGATAATTCAAAAGGTCGAACAAAGGTGAAATTGACAAAAAAGACATCACAAACAATTTCAAACAATCTACTGAAGAAGATAATATCAGAATAATTTAGTCGCTTACACCGCAAAAGTAATTTCCTTTCATAATCAAAGAGATTTCCGAGCTTCCCATTTCGACGAAACGGCACTTAGCGATAGAAGGCCACGCGATTAGGTAAAAGCTATAAATATTTAATACTACACGATATAAAGTACAGTTAATTGAAAATGAAAGGCATATCTAGAAATCAGTATAAACGTAGGCAAGTTTCATTTGTACAAGTAATCTATAAACCTACAAATATAATTAAAGTAACATAATACCCACGTACTTACAACTTAGATCGTGTTAAATTAAAAAATAAATGCCAATTACCCTTATTATTGCTGTACAATAAAAATGTAATAAATATTGAAACGTTAACCGGATACAGAAAACAGGCGAAAAATATGATATTACTTACTTAAGTAAACGGGATAACGTAATCATTAATTATTTATGTATTAAAGGTACCTGGTACAATCAGAACGAAAACACAATATCGTGAATTAAAACAAACCAGTCAAGTGCTAGTTGGACTCAAGCTAAAATGGTTCCATACTATACATATAAACAAAAACGCGAATGTTTTGTGGGAACCGACCCTTAATTACCTATTTACTTTATTGGCTAATATGAAAGCGGCAGCAAAAAAATATTGTTTAAAACTATTTCAACTGTCTAACAATGGCGGATCTTGATAGATTCTGGACATTCTTGACAGACAGACAGAGAAGTCTTGTAATATCCCGCTCATGCCCTTAAAATACGGATCCTTAAAAACCATTTATCAAAGCATCCAGCCAGTCTAAATAGGGACTGAATAAGTGCTTAGTACACACACACACACAAATAAATCTCGGGTCCAGACGAGTCGATACAACGAATTCAGTCCAGGTCTCCTACATAGGTCAAGGTGACTTTCACGCTTGATCATACGGTCTGGAGGGAAGTTAAACAATTACTGGATGGAAAGCTATTTAACGGGGTGATATAAATCCAGCCATTCATAACGGCCGCCGCGAATTTTCGTGAGCTCTTTGAGACTTAAGCTCATTAATTTATAAGTAGGTACTGACTTTAATGTAGCCTCCCAATGTGGTTTGAATTCGGTATTCGTTAGTAATCTTCTTGTTTAAATTTTCATCCGATTTCGACCTACAACCTTATTATTAATTGTTTAAACTTTTACCTCAATTTGCTTTATTAGGAAGAGATTATGGCTTATATATTGATGCTTATTTATTTATTTAACTTATGTTATAAATTACTAGATTTATATTAGCGATACGTTTGGCTAATGTCAAAGCTAATTTTGCAATGCTATAATTATTCAATATGAGCATTTAATTTTAATAATTGATCTCGCGGTAAGTTTTTTTTTTTCCTAACTGACTAACGATGATGGCTTGGAGGAGCCTTGTCATCATCACCGGGCTTGCGGGGGAGCGGATGGCTCTCACCCCTAAGTCATCATCACCGTCTCGCGGTAAGTGACAAAGTAGTAGTGAAGATATATCTCGGAGATCTTGATGAAATAATGTTGACTTCAAAGTCTTAAAGTCACTGCGTAATGAGTTATTAGTTAGAATAATGCTTCAATATATAAATATTTGAAGTGCTAAACCGGCTTAGTCAATCTAGGCATAATTAACGGAACAGGTACCGTAAATAAACTGTTTACAAGTCAAAAAACATGCCAGCATTAGTGCTTAGACACAAACATTAGTACCGATCGTCCTTTTTTGGCACTTCACACAAATGCCTAAAAAGGTAAGAACAAAAAGTAACCACGATACCGGATCGTCAAGTTTCCGAACTAGTAACCAGTGGATATTTGTTAACTGACGTTTCGGTGTGAAATAGACCGCAATGCTAACGGGTAATGAGCTAGTCGAAGCCTCAAAAGTGTGCCACTAAGCAATATTAATTGTTATTTTTTTTACGGCTCAACAAAAATACTCGTTAAAGTCATACGGTTACGACATATATTGGTGTTGATGAATTACTTAAGTGGGTACTTCAAAACTGTTAGCTCTAAGTTTTGCCTTTTACTTAGCAGGGCGATCATAAAAAGTCAAGTGATGGAGTAAACACTTCCTTTTTATTTTATGGGGATAAAACGTGCGTGCAAAGGATAGCTGAGGCATACGCGAAGCTTTTTAAGTTGTGACTTAAAAATATGGTCCGGTATGTTGACGATAAAATAAAAACGTTTTGGCCCTTTTACCTATCTAGGTAAAAGGGCCAAAACGTTCCAGCATCTACGGTTAAGCGTAGATTAGAGAAACTGCGAAATCCTCGAGGTTTTCTACCAGTGTCGGAATTGACAAGCTTATTTCTATTACAAGTAAAAAAGTAGACCAATGCTGAAGAACTACTACTATTATACTATTGTAATAATGCTGAAGAACTACTACTGTTGTACTATAACTATTGTACAGCCCGGAAAAATCGCATAATAAAAAAAAACTAATCATGTTTGCGAAATTCCTCTGATAGGCCCCAATCAATTTTCAGATAGAAATTTCCACATCAACAATTAGGTAATCTCGTTTTTGTTCCAACCTCGTTCGCAAGTGGCTATTCCATTATTATCCATTAACGTAGCCAGCTCACGCAGTACTCTAGTTATCTTAGATATAATTGAACAATTAAGCCTTGCAACCGATAGCAGGGACGATAGTGCTACCATCAAATGCTATTCTTCACACTCTGGTTGCTGATAGAAAGTCTAACATGTTGTGTGCGTAATCTTGTGGTTTTTCTATGCTATAGTCTATACTTAAGGATGGTTGACGCGTATGAGAAATTTAGTATATGGCAAAACGGAGGCGTGAGGTCCAACTGCAGCATGATTGATGAATATTGACATGTCTGTCAATGTCTCGTCAAAATAACCAATCATGCAGCAGTTGGGCCTCACGCCCACGTAATGCCATCTGCTGAATTTCACATACGCGTTAACCCTCATTGCGATTGAATAGAAAAAGGTTTGAAGCGAATATGATGTCTGCACTCTGTACATACAAGACATGGCAATGGCTGTCTGCCAAGGTAACTTTGAGTGTGGCCCACCCCGGGTTTTGGCGTAAAACTGAGGTGAAAAATTAATTACATACTTGGACATACATTCGTATCGTCGTATTTATTAAATCCAACTTATTACATAAATTCCAAAAATAAAATTTTAATTATTTTGAAAATACATGGAAAATAATGAAATGTGGGTAGTCTGCAATTACAAACCAACTAACAGTATTATTCTTTGCAAGTTTAGTCCCAGACTAGGATAGGACTACAATATTAATGCTTAATTACAGATTCTTAATCACATCACCATACCATATTTTAAGTCACATACTTCTACTTAAATAGCATTATATAAAAACATCACACAATACCTATATTAAGACAACAATTGATTAACATAGGAAGAATATAAATTGATGATCACACAATCAATTGTACTGCATTCTAAGTAACATGCACATGGTATCTTAAACACATGAATATGTAGATCATGAAGTCTGAATGTCATGGTGACCTTGTTTACTGCATAGCTATCAGAATTTAAAACATGAGTATCATGATGGAGACTCCTATTTTTTTCCTAACTGACATACTATGGTAGCTTGAAGTAGCCTCATCATCGTCACCAGACTTGTGGGGGAGCAGATGGCTCTACCCCTATATATGGAGACTTCAAGAATGCAACTCAGCACTATGTGAATTAAGAAGAACATTTAACTTATGTAATAGATTGTATGGTATGAGTACAGTACTATGATGAACACAACTACATCCCTGTTTTTGTCATCCAATACATGATTGACTGGAAAATTTAAACTGGTGAGATTTTGTACGCGGTAAATGTCTTCTTAAACATGTCATGCTATATTGAACATTTTTATCAATAGATATTATTTATTCAAAATAGGAACTTGACCAAGCTGTATCATTTTTAAACATTATGTAAGTTATGGGACCAGCTAGGGCAATTTTTTTATATTATTAAATTTAAAAACAGTGAGAAAGTTGAATATCTATTACCTAACTGCTTGAGATGTTGCTAATCCCATGATCCTTGTAAACCATTTATGGAGGCAGAGATCAAAATTACAAATTGTTTTGCGAAATTGTTTGTTCAGTGTTCATTCAGCTGGTACTAAGTTTACATTAAATAAATAAATGAGGTTGAAGATTCCATTTAAGTCTTTAACAAGTCTTCAATAAACTACTTAGCTTACTTCTTGTTAACTACCTACCTCATAGAATATCTATACTAATATTATAAAGCTGAAGAGTTTGTTTGTTTGTTTGTTTGAACACGCTAATCTCAGGAACTACTGGTTCGATTTGAAAAAATCTTTTTGCATTATATAGACCATTTATCGAGGAAGGCTTTAGGCTATATAACATCACGCTGCGACCAATAGGAGCAAAGATACAATGGAAAATGTGTAAAAAACGGGGGGAACGCGAACGAAGTCGCTGGCACAGCTAGTTTAAGATATGAAACAAAGAGCTAAGTAAAATTGGTGAAAATAGAACATGTCACTTGTTTAAGTATGAAGACGTCAACAATTCATTTTAATTCATAATTGTTTTATGAAAGAAAAAACTATATTACTCTTTTAATTTTAATTTATTTGAAGGCATTTTAAATTAAACTTACAACACGGCTGGGAAGTCATCTTCACGTTTTTAGCTTAGATGACAAACAAGTAGCGTGTAACTTTAAACGAATCTTAGCAAAGGTACATGGTTCAATGTGAACGGTAAAGATCAAAAAGTGGAACGAGAGTATTGGTTCCGCCATTCGTTAGTACATAGCACAAAATATCGTGACCTACCTTCATATCCGACACGATCTGCTGGTACAGGCTCCATAGCGGAGAGCAATCCTTCTCTGTAGTTCCCTCCATTGTCAAATAAACACAAGAGAAACACAAGAAACAAAATCAAACACTACAACGAATCACGTAAGGTACCGCGCCATTGACAGCAACTAATGATTGTTCTTGCATTTTTCGTTAAACACACAATATATTAGAACTTTTGATTATTACCTACATTTCACATCACATTTAGAGCCACAATAGAAACGTTAGAAAACACACTATGCTACAAATCAATATTTATAAACATGAATACCCTCCATGTAATCCTGTCGAACGGAAGGATTTCACTGAACTTCGCGTTATAATCGTCCGAAAATGGAACGGCAGTTATTGCTGAAGCTAATCAACTGCACATTCATTCAAGAAAATCGATTTAACACTTATTTTCATACACAAACATTCGATTGATATTTTATCCAAGCGCAACTTTACGAGGAAGCGACAGACAAGCACATCGGCCGGAATAGTTTTGTTTGTTGCGTTTTGTGATTCGTCAATTTCAATACGGTGTTGCCAAATACGGAAAAAGAAACCTACCAAGAAGGAATAGTTAAATGACACTATTTTATTATTTAAAATACATTTATATCTTGTACTCGGCGTATGTCATCGGGTAACCGTTTCTTCATTATTGTATAAACAAAGTCATTTTTTACTTCATCATTATTTACTTTAGGTATCTCAAAGTTGCCCGGCAGACATAGACCGTAGACCAGGTACAACGACAACGTTGTATCTATGTAGGGCTGTTATCATAAAAAGAATGTACTGTACGGAATAATTATTTATTTCGTTCTTTGAATAAAATATCAATAAACTCTTATAATTATTGAATTTTATGGCTAATTATTAGAAGAACAGCATTTAAAATTTGAAAAAATTCGCATTCATGACCGATAAGTGTTTGATCACTACCGGAGGTGGCGCCAGCTAGGGGTGAGAGCCATCCGCTCCCCCGCCAGCCCGGTTAAGCTGAGAAAGCCTACCAGCAGGCTATCAGCGAGAGTCCTACCAAAAAAAAACCCGTGGTTAACGGGTAAAAGGTGATGGAAAAATTCGCATTGATGACTAATTGCCTGGATAGTTCAGAGGTTAGAGCAACCGACGTGATATTGGGAGGTCCGGTGGTTCAAGTCCCCGTTCAGGCGGGGTCATGAATGCGAATTTTTTCAAATTTTAAATTTACATTGAGCTTATAAAAAAAGCATTAAAAAAAACAACAAATAAAAAGAACAGCATTAATTGCCTTTTAATTTAATGAGGGTGTTCGCGTATAAGATATCCACTAGATATAGCAAGACGTAGATATTAGGTCTAACTGCTTCGTGATTGGTGAATTGACATGTCTGTCAATGTCACGTCAAAAATAACCAATCATGCTGCAGTTGGACCTCACGCCTACGTATTGCCATCTAGTGAAGTTCTTATACGCGAAAACCCTCGTTAACTGGTTTAACACTTGCGGCATTTTTGGCTATTTTATACCAAGGCGACTAACCCAAATCAAATCAATTTTTAAGATTAGTTTAAGACAATTATTACTATGTTTTAAGATATTTGTACCGAATAAACAATTATTCTATTCTATTTTGTTCTATTATCACTCACCACCATAACTCGCGTGGTAGCGCGCACCACGCCTTATAATATAGATACAAAGGCTCTCAACATTTTACTAAAATGACTCCAACAAGCTTAATACTTTATGCATAATTATATTATGCGTTGAATACCTATTGGAAACAAAACCGTTTCCAGCAATTTTGTACTTTAACGACAACTGGAATCGACCGATTCGAAACTTCTAAGCACTATAATCTTTATGATTTGTGAAATAAAATAAAAAATACGTTTACAATAATTTCAAATAATCTAACTAACGGACTAGTATAATATCGTCATCTCGCCTAATGAAGAATGTTCTATATATTGATTCTTCCGTTTCGTCCAAATCTCAAAGATTTTGAGAAAAAATTTTTTAATCGATTTTACAAAAAAAGTTGCGTATAATCATTCATGTACCTTTTAAGTATAGATTATCAGTAAAGGCCTTCATGAAAAACCTTTAATTGTCAAGAAAATAGATGGAATGTAATGAACCCACGGAAGGTAATGAAATAAGTGCGGAAGGTAATGATTGAATTTGGAAGGTAATGAAATAAAATTAAATATGACGGAAGTTTTAATGATTTTGTATGGAAAGTAATGAACAATCAGAAGATGAAATCTTTTACGTACCTATAACTTGGGTAGGTATATGATTTTAAATATTTTTGGACTATAAATAAAAGACGTGGGTGTGTAATCAAACTTTCGTTTTATAAATTACATGTGTTATTCATGAACGAATATAGTAGTTGTTATTTTATAAAGTAATGGAAAAATTATCAAAAAGGAATGGAATATTCAAGCGCACCCCATATGAATATGGGAATAAGCGTTAGAAGGATGATGGATAAAAATAAAAAAAACAACAAAAAAACCTTCTAGAATAAAAACTTTGTTAAAAAATCAACTAAGTAGGCTGATCATGAAAAATACAAATTAGAGAAGGAGAAACAAAAGAGGAAATACTTTGTAACGAAGAAAAAATAACATAAGTATAACAGACATGACGGCACGACAAAAGAGGGAGCGAAGACGAAGATGTTGAAAAACTCGAAAAATATTTAAATAAGCTGAAAGAGCAGAAAAAATTGCAAAGAATTTTAATAGATAACTCTCCACCCAGTAGTGAGACTGAGGAAATTATAAACATGCCAGATCCAGTACACGACCCTCGTTACAAGAAGAATCCACATCAAGCCAAAGTACACCGAAGTCACATTTAGTGCATAAAACAACTAGTACCTACTTCAAACGCAATGAGGAAGCTGCGATACAGATCTAAAAAGAAATAACAATTTCACAGAATGAAATTGACAAACTAAATAAAAGAGAAAGCGATTTTAAGAACTCGCTTATTTATGGAGCGGAAATTACAAAAAGTTAAGATAGCATAGTAAAGAAAGAAGATGAAGTCATAAAAGACATAAATAATGAGAAGGTACAAGAAGTGAAAAATAAGTTTTTTTTAATGAAATAGTTTGTCGAAGAGTATCAGAAAAATACGAAAGCCTTCCGAAAAAAGAGAATAGATCTTTTACTGGAGATATAATTGATAATTCGAGGCTCAAACAATATGGGATATTGTCAAATATTACTTTTGCTTCTTCGAAAAGAAAAAATCGTATTTCCTGGCGCCATTTGACTGTTTTCATCTTCTTGTAGAAAATTTTCAATACTTTGTTCTAGTTTCGCAGTTTTATTATCTAGAGCCTCGAATTATCAGTTATATCTCCAGCAGAAGATCTTTTCTTTTTTTTCGGAAGGCTTTTGTATTTTTCTGATACATCTCGACAAACTGTTTCATGAAACAATAGCTTCCTTTTCACTACTTGTACCTTCACAGTATTTATGTCTTTTATTACTTAATTTACTTTACGTTCCATGAATAAATGTCTTCTTCAAATCGCTTTCTCTTTTTTTAGTTTGTCAATTATTCTGTAAAATTGTTATTGCTTTTTTAGATCTGAATGGCAGCTTCCTCATTGCGTTGGATTATTAGTTTTTTTATGCATTAAATGTGTCTTCGGTGTACTTTGGCTTGATGTGAATTTTTCTTGTAACATAAGAGGGTCGCGTATTGTAGGATCTGGCATTTTTATAATTTTCTCAGTCTCACTACTGGGTGGAAAGTTATCTTTTAAAATTCTTTGCAATTTTTTCTGCTCTTTCAGCTTATTTAATTTTATTTTTTGAGTTTTTTCGCCATCTTCGTCTTTGCTCCCTCTTTTGTCGTGCCGTCATGTCTGTTATACTTAGGACTTTTTTCTTTTATTTTTTTACAAAGTAGTTTACAAAGTCTTTTGTTTCTACTCCTCTAATTTGTGTTTTTCATGATCAGCCTTGATTTCTGCGTATTTTAACTTCTTTCGCAATCTGTCTTTAGCTATTTTTTCTTTTTTAGTTGCCCTTTACTTCGGCTTCAACATTGTTGCGGATGTATAATGTATCTAAAAAACAAAAACTAAGCAAAATAATCGAATATTTCACGAAACCTTCATTATTAATTAGGCACCTACTTACTCCGTTCGTTCAGTAGTTTTTCAGTTTATTGCGAACAGACAGAAAGGCAGACAGAAAGAAAGAAGCAGCGGGGAATTATTATTAACTAACAAGTACAATAATACTGACATATACTTACACAAGTTATAATTCGATATAATCAAAATAATAGAAGAAAAATTAACAAAGAGACATACTAAGGAACATATTAATTTTATATTTTAAAAAAATCATTACCCTCCAAAGTGACTCATTCCCCTCCGTTAAAAAATTGGAGGGAATGGAAGGGAATGATACGGAAGGGAATGAAGTTTGAGCGGATTTTCTGAATTTACTCGTGAATTAATAAAGTGAATTGATATTCATAATTAATTGATAACTAGACCCTACAGTAGGCTGTTACCTAAAGTTAATTTTTATTTTTTTACGTCATACACTTACATACAAAAACTATGGAAGGTAATGTTTACTTCTCGTGACAAACGCTGTTTTCAGCAATTAAATCGTGAAAATATTTTGTCCGGGCAGCGTGCGTCCTGTCCTGATGACTTGTATCGACGCATTATGGTCTAGGGAGTGTCTTTTTTTTGGCAAGAAATAGATAGTATAGTACGTGCATTAAAAATTTAATGTTCAATTTTCGTGGAAGGAAATGTTGTTTTTGGGTTGACAAAACTTTAAAGACGATTCTTTCTATGTTAAACACGTATAAAAAATACTGTATTGCAAGTTTATAATAGTCAATTAATACATTAGTATATAAGAATAAAAATTATGTACATTTCCCCTAGGAAAGTCACCAAATATGTGTCACAACGTTCTGAGGGACCATTTGAACAAGGAGAGGAATGAAAAAAATGCATGTTTTTGTTCTAAACTTTTTTTTATTATGAATCTTAAACCTGATATAGATGATGGATATTCAAGATAAAAGTACGTCCTACCTTATTGGATAAAAAAAATAAAGTTAATTACAATATTCATAATGACTTTTGGCCTGGAAAGGCGATTTGGACGAAACGGAAGAATCACTCATATTGATTCTAGGTAAGTACCTTTGATACAAATCTAGCTGGAGTCTGGACCGGTGTTTTTAAAAACTTTTGTCATACATCCTAAAGAAAGAGAACATTTTGAAAATTGTAAATATTTACAATTTTAAAAAGTTCTTAGACCTACTTAGACTTTTTTTGCTGAGCTGTTGGACTGGAGCTGAGTGGAATGGACTGTGTTGTTTTATTCTAACATGGAAATAAAATAATAATAATATCAGATTTATAACACTAGTTTTTTTTTGTATAACTTCAATATAATAATGGAACAAAAATATGTAAATCGTGACGAACGGTATAGTAAATTATTTGCGTTGCTCCAGATGTTCTGATTAAAAAGGAATAACTACTAAATTATTTTTGTTATTCAGTATGGCAAGTAAGTAATGAAGAAAAATAGGGTTGTCCCAGCGTGGTTCATTATACACACGCTTAGTCATCAATATAAATCAATTTAGACAAAAATACAATGAAGAAATAGTTCTTTATTTCACCCTAATCAGTAATAAAGGCCCGAATGTTTTTTTCCCACACAAAATTATGGCAGTAGTGCGGGCTCCTCAGGGTATTTGTGTTTACACTTGGTGACTAAATTTTTAACTATACAGAGATTATAAGAGACCAGTTGTGGGGTTGGTTGGAGATGCCCAGGATGTAAATGACGATGTAATTGGTGTATTTCAGGGAAACGATTGGTCGACTAGACTGGTGGACTGGTGTCCACAAACAAACTCTTGAATAAGAATCAACCACCAACCAACCGAATGAGAATCCTCATCATCATCAGCAGAATAAGAATATTCTACTAAAATAACGACTTAAATGATATGCTTGAGAAACTACAGTATATTTAAAATCGAAAAAAAGATTCTTCAGTACTTAATTTTGATTTTTATGCCACGCCGCGTCGTATTAAATATATATTTTTTGACGTGACAACGTCTTATAAATTGGTTGGCCGGGTGACACTTCAAGATATTATTATTATTTTACCACTCAAAGTCGTTGTCACGTAAAACTTTCGGCCGTATACCGACTTTACAGGCAACCAATTTTTTGGAAATTCACATTAAATAAGTCCCCTCTTTGTAGACCTATAACTTCTTGATTGCACTACGGGATCGAAACAAGATACAAGGAGGGCACTAGCAGGCAAAATTAAATTAAATTTTTAGAATTTTCATTGAGTATAATTTATATAATGTTCACCTCACTACTTCAGTTGTCAAGCTGTCAAGTGTGTGTCAGTCTCAGTCAGTTGGTTGATGCTATACCGTAGCCGTTCTTAGAAGACTGATTTGACACTTTTTATTTTATATTTTGCATTTATCCTTGTTAAGAGGAACATATTTAGCGAATCATAAAGAACAACTTTTAAAAATAAGACGTTATTTCAAAATGTCAAATGCACCTAATTATCTAATTATTTGTCTTTTATTACCTAAAATAATTGAATTATAAAAAGAAAACGTAAAATTTCCACTCTGTATTACGCTTTTACAAGGTTACGCCGTTTGACACGTTTTCATAGTGACGTAGTGGGTAATACTCACCAGGTATTTTTTAAAAATAGGATGAAGGATTTAATAAGTATTAATTAATTTATTTATTTATTTATTTAAGGAAGATCAGGATTTACATTATTCACATAGGATAATAATAATAACAATTAAGAAATCACTCATAGATCCTCACAGATAAAAATTTAGTACATAAAAGAATAACAACAGTTAAGAGCACATTCAAAGTCACATTGTAATTTTACCTATACATAACAAAAATGAAAATAAAAAAATTGTATTTTAAAAATAAATATATTTATAAATAAGGAACTTAAATTCAATCTTTTGGATGTGAATTAATGTTTTTAATAAAAATTTGTTATAATTAGACCTTGCTTGGTTATAAAGTGGAAATAACTGTTACTTATATACTTCGGCAATTTTACCGTTGTCCCTCACTAGTGCAGTCAGTCTGACATGTAGCAAATCGGCCAACTTAGAGCGGCTCTGGTGTAGGGATGATCGATATTAGAAAAACATCGATGTTGACATCGATGTCATAATTGAAAACCCGACATCGATGTTCGATATTTATCGAAAACCGAACATCGATGTTGGATAAAATCGATGATTTATGCAATAATACCTGACAAAAAAATAAAACAGTGTAAAATTTCGGAATTTATTTAAAAACAGATCAAATGATTACATATTCCAATATTTTTTATCAATTGACTGGAGGAAGAGTAATTTTGATAATGAAGAACCTTTTAATCTATTTCTTTGTTGATAAAGAGTAGAGCCAAGTGTCGTGCGTGAGGCCGTGAGTTAACATCGATGATAGATGCTGTTAACATCGATGTTACGATATTTTTCGTATAGCTATATCGATGTTAAAACATCGATTTTTTTGCTTTCAACATCGATGATCATCGAACATCGATGTTCATCGAGCATCCCTACTCTGGTATAGTCGAAATTTTTTCGGGATTTCCTCAAATTAGCGTTCTTGTCGCGAACGAATCAAAACATTGCAATATGATCGATAAAATCCATTAAAAATGTCGAAAGTCGTGAACACTGAGGGCATCAGGCCCGGTTGCATTTACCGGATAGCGCTAGAAAACTTTGTGTAAGTTCACAATTTGCGCGCCTTTTGGTTTAACCAAACTTGGGTATTTATTTTGTGTTTTTGTTTTTAGAACGTATAAGCAAGTGGTTTTGTTCCCTGGTACTTCGTTGAATTTGATCATTGGACCTAATGGAACCGGCAAATCGACGTTTGTTTGTGCTATTATTTTGGGGCTATGTGGAAAAACCAGTGTTATTGGTCGAGCGAAAAAGGTTAGTTTGTTTGTGTACAGGATCCATGTATGAAATCGTTATATTACTTATTTTCTGTTATTTTAGTTACGAAAGAAATAAAGTACCTCATTAAATTTTTTAAGAACGATGCAATTATTTATTATCTTATCTAAAACTTATATTTCTTTAGATATCAGAGTATGTCAGGAGTGGTTGTGAGCAAGCGACTATAGAAATTGAGTTATACCAAGAACAAGGGAAGAGGAATGTTATTATTACAAGGAATTTCAACTTGAAGGATGTGTCTACTTGGTCCATTGATCACAAAACAGTCAGAGAGAAGCAGGTTCAAGACTTGATAGCAACTATGAACATTCAGGTATGTTCTTAAATATTTAAATAAGTTACAATGCCACCTGATCCAAACTAAGTAGAACTTCTACTATGGTGATCAGAAAGTACAAATACATGATAAATATCATATGAGATACATAGATCACTACATAGTGTAAAACAAAGTCACTTCCTGCATGTGTCTGATACATAACAGAAAAGCTTAAATCTTTATAACTATACAACAGATTTTGATGTGGTTTTTTTAATAGATAGAGGGATTTAAGAGGAAAGTTTTTTTGTATAATATACTTGAAGGGAACTGTGTGTGGGTCCCTATTATTTTATAAATACATACTTAATTATTTGTCCTCAGTGGGAATTGAACCCATAACTTTTAGAACCATAGCCAGTCATTCTCATTATGATTTGTTTAAAAGTATATTGAGAGCCTTGCATAATAAAGGTATTTCTTGTGTTCTGAGCTTTGAAAATGACTGATGCAATGGGTCTTTTCTCACCACTATTTCTACTGACGTTCACCAAATTCTGGTAAATGCTCATTGGTCATTGAATTGCCATCACACTAAACAGTGAAATGGTATTTGTGCTTGTACCTTTGTAGTTGGCTGATCTCCATTGAGATTTGTTGCCAAGGCTCAAATTTGTTGAAGACACCTAATTTATTTTGTTTTCATCAACAACATTCATTGTTTTCCTGCCCTTGTTCCACACAAAGTGGGGTTGGCGCAACATGTATACTTCTTCCACTCGGGCCTGTCATTTGTCAGCTCTATTTCTACTCCTTTCACTCCCATATCATCTCCCACCAATACGTCCATGTCTTCTTCGGCGTCCTTCTACTATTTAATTATACATTTTCATCTTCCAGGTTGACAACCTGTGCCAGCTCTTACCGCAAGACAGAGTACAGGACTTCTCCAAGATGGATCCTCAGGCCCTGCTGCGAAGTACACTCTCAGCTGTTGGTGGGCAGGAAAGTGTTGACCAACTTGACGAGCTGATTGCTTGCCGGAACCAGCAGAGAGGGCTGTCGACTAAGCTGCAGAATAACGCTCAGCTGTTGCAAGAACAAGTTAGGCTAAATGAGAGGTTTGTTATCAGTATTGTCTGTTATTTGCGCGAACACTACATAATTTGAAATAAAACTAATTTTACGGATTAAACTTGCCTAAAATGTGGGAGGACTTTGCCCAGCAGTGGGACGTCATTGGATTAATAAAAAAAATAACTCGCGTGTATTGTTGTTCTAAACATATGATTTAGAGATTCGACGTTTCCAGCTCTCCATTCCATTCCATTCTTGGTGGTCCGAAGATCCTTTTTCATTCTTTGCAAGAATCAAAAAAGATATTCAGACCACGGTTTTTTCTGCCGACTTTCACAACTTATGTTAGACCACCAATAGCCAAAGAGAATTGGTTCTCTTATAAACAAGGCTTTGAAAGTCACTTCCCTACCCAGTCTTAAGGTCTATCTTTGGAGTTATCAAAAATTTTAATTTTATAAACTGACAGTAATACTTTCAGTAATAGGGATTCCATTCTCCCGATTATAGATTTTGTAGTTGCAAGAACAAATACTTAGGTGAATGTAATATTGAATCCATACTCATACTACAATCATTTTTCCACAGGCTTAAAGTTATGATTGATGCAATGGAACAAAGGAAAGAGATCGAATATCAAATAGAGATTTGCGAGAAGAAGAAACTCTGGATAGAATACCAGGACTTGAGGGAGAAAGTAATAGAGTATACAAATGACAAAAAGGAGGCTGTGAAATTGGTCAATACACATAAAAGTAAGATGGAGCCTTTGGAGAAGGTTATAGAGAAAGCGAAGAGTGGTATAAGCAAGTTGGAGCAGCAGAAATTGAGTGCAGTAAGTAATTTTGGCTATTGAAATACCTTTACAGTATTTTTTTACTGTCATTGCATATTAATTATTTTAGTTACTGTGTTATTTGTTAGGTTATATTGGTGACCATATATTTTATATTATCTGAGAAAATTACATCATCACTGACACAATTTCTTCTTTTTTTTTAATAAATTTCACACAAGGTACACAAACTTTGTTCTAATTTCAAAATGATTTGCTTGTGTTTCTTCACTTTTCATATCACGCGCCTGTCTGTATACTTATATCTTTGAAACTATGCAACGGATTTTGATGGTTTTTTTTTAAGAGATATTGGGATTCATGTATTGGAGTGCATGTATTGTTTACCTGTAAAAGATTGTGCATTAAGCTCTTAATATTGAATGTAAAAATGTATACTTTAATGTGACAATTGTTGGTATTAAACTAAATAAATAAATAAAAAAAAATAAAAATTCAAGAGGAAGCTTTTTATGATTAATATATACCCTTGTTAGCTTATTATTAAAAAAAAAATACCCGAAGCGAAGCGAGGTCGGGTCACTAGTAAATATATATAAATAACACATCCACACACCGCAATACAAAAAACGCCTACATTCATTACACTAAAATGTGTTATTGTTCTAGACAAGGGCACCATTCCATGAGCCATCGAACCAGTCGCATAACACAATCTTACAAATCTTTTTTTTTTACCATAGAACAGAGAGATCCACACCCTCAAAGACAGAGCTAAAGAGACAGTGCATGCGGTGAGGAGTCACGAGTTCACGTTAAAGGACATAGAACAGTCGTACCAGGACAAGCTGGAGCGGTTCAGGAATAGAGAGCGAGAGCTGACCGAAGCTAAAGCGAAGTTAGAGAAGCTGATCACTGATAGGACTAAACTGGTGGAGAGGGTTGGGGATGGTGAGTGATTTTGTTTGTGTTTCATGGGAAGACTTCCAGAATGACGTCAGTATACTTGATGCTAAGCTTTTAGGTCAAAATATGAGGTCGATACGCACAATAGGATAAATCCTTACTTATATCCTGACTTCCTTAGTATCCTTACTAATATTATAAATGCGAAAGTACTCTGTCTGCCTGTCTGTCTGTTAAGCTTTCACGCATAGAGTACTGAACCGATTGTGAAATGAAATTTGGTATAGATATAGTCCAGAGCCTGAGAAAGGACCTAGGCTACTTTTAAACCGGCTGCGCTATAAAGAAGTAATGTTTACCCGTTAAACGTCTCTACGCGGACGAAGTCGCGGGCGGAAAGCTAGTTTTAAATATACATACATAAAAAATCACGCGTTTTTCCCAGAGTTGTAGGCAGATATTACTTCCTGCCATGTGCTACGGTCCTGGCACACTCTCGCTTCATCCACATTCATCAACCTCTTCATGCATGTTCGTCGACAGTGGCGTTACTATACCTGTTGAAGTCCGTGGCAAAATTAATCGGATGGGGCCCCGTGCATCCCCCGTTCTTTTTTTTTATCTTAATGTGTATGTGTGTTGGCAGTTGAGATTCTCCTATAACCGGGGGCCCCTTTCGGCTGGGGCCTCCTAACGGGGGGCCCGTGGCATTTTGCCGACTTGCCACCCTGTAGTTACGCCACTGCTCGTCGATTACGGTTTAAATATGAGTTATTAATAATACTTTCTAAAGAGAATGGTGTACCTCAAGGTAACATATTAGGTACAAATCTTCTTAATTTTCATAACACTTTACAGAGACTCAAGTGAAAATGGAACTGGCTGAGTTGCACAAACCGATCGCGAAAACAAACGCTGCAATAGAGAACCTGAAAAAACAGAAGCTTCAGATACAGTACGACCTCGAGAACAACGTCACGCCACAGATACGATTGTATCAGAATAAGTGAGTTCAAAAGTATTCAGGTAAAAGTATAGCCTATCAGGGAAGAAAATAAGGCGTCTAACCGAATTCATGGCGGCCGATCTCAATTGATATCAGCCAAGTGCGCAGGGCATAATCTAGTGCACAAGTGTGCGCGCAAACACAATTGCACTCTCTATTCCCTTCCTCTCATAATTCGACATGACCAATGAGAGATCGATCGCAGGACCACCGGCTTAACGTGCTTTCCGGGGCCTGGGCGTGGAACCGCCAATTTCCTAACTCCGGGCTGAGTAATTTCATAAAACTTATACATAGTTTTGCCCGAACCTAGAATCGAACCGGCGACGTTTCGGTCCTTACGCAGTGCTTGCTACCAATAGGCCAACGAGGCAGTTGAAGTTATCATGGATACAAGTCTTGTGAACGCTTGAAGACATACTAAAATCATAAGTATTTGAGAGAAAAACCTGTATTGAAAATGATTGACAAATAAAACTACATTCACCCGAACAAATAATTTGTTTCTAAAATATTTTTTTGCAAGTTGGATTCACAAAAGTTTAAAGTATCGTCTTTCATACGATTAAGCTAGGTTTAAGAGTTTTTTCATTGATACATACATATATAAAATCACCCCTTTTTCCCAGAGCGGTGGGCAGAGATCACTTCCTGCCATGTGCTACGGTCCTGGCACACCACTTTCGCTTCATCCACATCCATAAACCTCTTCATGCATGCTTTCTTTCTTTTTCTTGTTTTTTCATTGATGCGTGTCTCAAACTTCTCTTAATAACTAAAAACGAATTCCCAGACTACGCAATCTCGAAGATATGGACGTGAAGCGACTAGAAGTGCTCAAAAACTATAGTGAAGACGCGTACAACGCTCTGCTGTGGCTACGGGAGAACAAGGCGATGTTCCAACAGCCCGTCTACGAGCCGATGATACTTGAGGTATAGTCAACATTAAGAAATTCTTATTAATTTTATGAAATTTTTATGTTTTGACCTAAAAAGGCCCATTTCTCATGGCTAGAGACTACAAGTGACTTTAGGTTCAAAGTTAAATTTCAATAAAAAAAGGATGGTGGAATACGTCCCATCGCTGTTGGCACCACATTTAGGCGCCTGGCAGCTAAAATCTGCTGCAAGGCGGTGTCCGGCACCGTTACAGAATATTTTGAACCCATTCAGTTGGGTTTCGGTTCACAAGGCGGATGCGAAGCCGCAATTCATTCTTTAAGGACATACATAGCACATAACCCAATGGACGTTCTGCTGAAAGTGGATGTAAAGAACGCTTTCAACTCAGTTGATAGGAGCACCTTGTTGACACAGATAAAAGACGTTATACCTGGTGCCTATCCGTTTTTGTGGCAGTGCTACAACGCACCCACAAAATTAATTTACAAAAATAACCTCCTTTTTGTCTGCCGTAGGCTGTCAACGGGGGGACCCTGTGGGTCCCGCAATTTGCGGTCTTGCAATTCCCCCCCCAATTAGTCAATTAAATTCTAAATTCAACGTTTGGTACTTAGATGATGGCACCCTTGGAGGTGAAGTTAATTCTGTCCTTCCAGATGTAGTACTTCTTGTTCAAAATTTCAAAACTTTCGGTCTAGATTTAAATTTCTCTAAATGCGAGCTGGACATCCCGGATTGCCCTGATACAGACACAATTATCCAAAATTTCAACAACTTGGCTCCAGGTATCAAAATTCTTAAAAAGATTCACTTCTGCCTCCTCGGGTCCCCAATTTTGGAAGAATCATTTGGCCCTTTTGTAAATGATAAATTAAATAGTTTTAATTCAGTTTTAGATCGTATTGTAAAAATCAATGCCCATATGGCCTATACAATTGTCCGCCACTGTCTTTTCGTTCCAAAATTTATGTATACTGTTCGTTCCTCTCCTTTTTGGAAATACCCCAATCTAACTGCCAAATTAGACGATTCGATTCAAAATTTACTGTCAGTTGTACTAAATATCTCCATGAACGACCGAAGCTGGACCCAAGCGTCTCTGCCTATCCGTTGCGGGGGGTTAGGAGTAAGAAAAATTTCAAGTGTAGCCCTTCCAGCTTTTTTTGTCCTCGGTTCACAGCACCCATGATTTGGCATTCAAAATTTTAAGCCGTCCACCCAATCAGATCACAAATTTTACCATATCATATCAAAACGAAGCCATTGAAGCTTGGAAGGGGATCACCCACGCCGATGTACCAGTTTCCACCTCTTCACAGAAACTTTGGGATTGGCCGATCTGCGAACTAGTACGGAATAATCTGTTAAATACGTCTACTAGTCCCGCGGATCGCGCTCGTCTCCTTGCTGTGTTTAGGTGGGAATCTGGTCTTTGGCTTCACAGCCTTCCATCTTCAAATATAGGAACCCTATTAGACAACCACGCTTTCCGTCTGGCTACATCCCTCCGTTTAGGGGCATCCTGCAATGTCCCTCATCGCTGCCCCTGTGGTGAAATGGTCGACGCGCTTGGTCACCACGGGCTTTCATGCAGCAGAAGCGCCGGGAGACTACCCCGGCACTCCGGACTCAACGACATCATCCGTCGGGCCCTTGCTAGCGCTTCGGTTCCAGCTGTGCTCGAACCGAATGGTCTGACTCGAAGCGATGGCAAGAGACCCGACGGTCTGACCTTGGTACCCTGGAAGACGGGAAGGCCCTTAGTGTGGGATGCTACTTGTGTCGACACTCTGGCCCCTTCGCATCTTCCAGGAACATCGTTAGAAGCCGGAGCCGCTGCATGTGCTGCGGAGTCACTCAAACGGCGCAAATATGTCGGCCTTAGCAGCTCCTACATGTTTGAGCCGTTTGGGGTAGAGACAATGGGCCCGTGGGGACCTGCAGCGCATCGTGTTTACCGAGACCTCGCCAAGCGGCTGATCGAGATTTCAGGTGACCGGAGGGCGGGCTTGTTTCTGGGTCAGCGGATAAGCCTCGCCATCCAAAGAGGAAACTCGACCAGCCTCTTGGGCACTATGCCTATGGACAGCGATCTGGGGCATATTTTTTATTTATAGCAATGTAATTTATTTAGTTAGTTTAATTCGATTTAGTCATTTGTAATATATACAAACCTTATTATAATTTTTTTTAAACCTTGACTTTGAACTTAAAGTCAAAATTCTAATTATTTATTGTAATGTTATTTGTTTTGGCCTAAAAATGCCATATCTCTGTCTTTATAAGAAACTTTTTGAATTTGCGATTTTCAAAGTTCGCAAATGTATTTTTAGTATGTGTGTGTGTGTGTGTGTGTGTTGTACACAGAACAATAATAGCTTATGTTCATGTTAGTGTGGTTGCACCCTTTGTCCGATGGCAGCCATCTTGAAAAAGTGTGCCGTCACATCATGAATGTTTTTTTTATCCAATTTATCCCAGCAGGGAAAAGCAAAGGGATCCAGCCCGGACAGGCTACGTCATAAATGAAAGTGTATTGTTACGATCACGGGAGACCGTGCAAGCGGAATTAGTCTTAACGTCATAAGGATAAGGTCTATATTCCCTTGCACGCGCACACGTCTACGTCTACCACGTCACACGCGCGGTCAATCGAAGCGAGTTTCCCGCGCGTTCTAGAGCGTTCCGCTCCGACTGGTCCGCTCAGGAATTAGGGTTGCCAGACCGCCGGGAAATCCGGGATTGTCCCGGAATTTTGCCTCTTGTCCTGTGTCCAGTAATTAGCGCTTATTGTCCCGGATTTCGGTAACTTTTTTTAGTTTATTACTATTCAATTTGTCATTTAGTAGGTATTCATTGTCTACCAAAGTTTAAAATTGGTAATTTAAGCGAAGTGTTCTTTATTTTCCTTATTAGTTAAACGTTTGATTAACTACCACAGTATTTTATCTTATAATTATAACTATAGTTAATTATGTACTTAGTATAGACATTTAAGATATTTTCTATTATAACCACGAGCCAACATTGTTTTAGTAGAATTGTCCCGGATTTGTTAAGTTACCATCTGGCAACCCTATCAGGAATACTCTCGACGCCACGCGAAGAGCTCGCCCTGCGTCCTCGATGCATATAAAAGCGGGACGTACGACCCGACTAGTCAGTTCCGATTTGAAAAGCGAAGCGCAAATTAACCCTTAATCAAATACAACATATAGAATTTTTTCATTGGTTTTCGCCGGTATTACAACTAGATAAGGTTCAAAATCTGGTGGGAATTATTTTCCCTGTGAGCGATTAAGGGTTAGTCTCCTGCGAACTAGGAGTGACGAGTGATCGAGTGCGTTACCTGCGAAGAGTTTCGGAAGTGTTCAGTGAAATTCAGTGTTTTAGTGTGATTCAGTGTTTGCAGTGTAATTAAGTCTTCCGTGTTTATGTCTTTAATTGTGTGACTGTTAGTCGACAAATATATTAATCGTCTTTTGGTGACTTTTGGCGTATCTTGAATTTAACGTACCTAAACTGACTGCTTCCTTTTGAAATAAAAAGTGACCACAAGCGCTGTAAAGAGTTCAAAACGTCGGATCTCTAAATAATGTTTAGTAATAACAATACACGCGAGTTTAATCGATAAAATTAGTTTTATTTTAAACGTGTAGCGCTCGCGCAAATAATAGACAATACTATAACTGCTTCCTATTTCCAGATAAACTTCACAGACCCGAAGTTCGCCCGCTACCTCGAGTCCACGGTCCCCGCTCGGGACTTGGTCGCGTTCACATTCGAGTCCAGCCGGGACATGAACGAGTTTCTGCAGCGCGCGCGGCAGCGGGGCCTGCGGCGAGTCAATGCGGTCTGCTCCCCGCCGCAGCGGTTGGCTCAGACCAACGATATACAGCACTTGAGGTACCCAACATCCGTAGTAAATATAGGAGTAGCAAATAAAAAAAAAAATATTACAACAACAAGGCAAGATACACAAAATATAATATTAACTAAAACATACAACAAAAAGCCTAATAGCATAGCCTAAAATTGTTCGCAGACTTTACAATGGGTATAAACTGTGGCACCAACACTAGAAAGCATCTGTATCGCTGGTGCCTTTACGCTTACCTTAATAAATGTGGCCTCTTTACACAATATAATTTCTAAACAAAAATACTTAGCTACTTATTGCCCGACGTTTCGACTGGGTTACACCAATCATGGTCGCGAGCGAACTGATTTATCCCTACCGTAGCTTCCCGTTTGAAGCGTAGGCCTAGGATTATCTTTCTGGACCCCGATGACCCCATAGTCGTTACTTACAGTACTTACTTAAGGTGGGGTAGTAGAATCTTGCGGCTCTTAAGGTGGGGTACTAGTGATTTATAGTACTTGATGTGAGGTACCAGTCACTTATAGTACTTGATGTGGTGTACTAGTGGCTTACAGTACTTGATGGTGGTACTAGTGACTATTAGTACTTGAGGTAGGGAACTAGTGATTTAAAGTACTTGATGTGGGGTACTACTGATATACAGTTCTTGAAGTGGGATACTCACTAGTGTAGTAGGTAAAGAGTTTCTGCAGTGCGCACGGCAGCGGGGCCTGCGGCGAGTCAATGCGGTCTGCTCCCCGCCGCAGCGGCTGGCTCAGACCAACGATATACAACACTTGAGGTACCCAACATCCGTTGTAAATAAGGCGTCCGACCGATTTCAGCCATGGCGGCCGATCTCAATTGAGATCAGCCAAGTGCGCAGGACATATTATAGTGCACAAGTGTACGCGCAAACACAAGTGCACTCTCTATTCCCTTACTCTCATAATTCGGTGAGACGGCAATCCGACATGACCGATGAGAGATCGGGCGCAGGACCACCGGCTTAACGTGCTTTCCGAGGCACGGGCGTTCAACCGCCAACTTCCTAACTCCGGGCTGAGTAATTTCATCACAGAAAAACTCACACAAATTTTGCCCGACCCCGGACTCGAACCGGGGACCTCTCGGTCCTAACGCAGCACTTGCTACCAATAGACCAACGAGGCAGTTAAATATAGGAGTAGCAAATACTTAGCTACTTATTGCCCGACGTTTCGACTGGGTTACACCAATCATGGTCGCCAGCGAAATGATTTATCCCTACCGCAGCTTCCCGTTTGAAGCGTAAGCCTAGGATTATCTTTCTGGACCCCGATGATCCCATAATAGTGACTTACAGTACTTAAGATGGGGTACTAGCGACTTATAGTACTTGAGGAGGGGTACTAGTGATTTATAGTACTTGATGGGGGGTACTAGCGGTTTACAATACTTGATGTGGGATACTCACTAGTATCCCAGATAAAGTTAATAGTTATAGTACTTGATGTGGGTGATTAGTGACCTACAGTACTTAAAATTTGGTACGAGTGATATACAGCACTTGATGTGGGGTATTAGTGACTAACATCAACATAGTGTTGATAGTGATATGTTTTAGTGTATGAATTATCACTACATAGTATAAAGCAAAGTCTCTTTCCGCATCTGTCTGGCCCGATGTATGCTTTCATCTACTACACAACGGATTTTGATGTGATTTTTTAATAGATAGAAGGATTTAAGAGAAAGGTTTTTATGTATAACTAGCTGTGCCAGCGACTTCGTTCGCGTTTCCCCCGTTTTTTACACATTTTCCATTGTATCTTTGCTCCTATTGGTCGCAGCGTGATGTTATATAGCCTAAAGCCTTCCTCGATAAATGGTCTATATAACGCAAAACGATTTTTTCAAATCGATCCAGTAGTTTCTGAGATTAGCGCGTTCAAACAAACAAACAAACTCTTCAGCTTTATAATATTAGTATAGATATACCTAAAGCGAAGCGAGGGCGGGTCACTAGTTTTAATTAAATAAAGTCAGGGGATACCAGTCACAACTATCTGTCCGGTGGTTGGTGAACGGTATACGGGTAAGCGACCCCGGCTCCTCGAGCTACTATCGACTCAGTCCAAATCATCCGAGGCGATAGTATCCTTCCTCCTCTTTTCCTTCCCCCGTCATATATCCTTGCTACTCGTGGGGACGCAATGACCTTGTTAAAACAATGCACAAGGCAGAATGGCGGCGACGTGGTCCACAACCCGTCACGTCACGTTTCCCACAGAGGTGAAAAGTGGATCGCTGGAAGTGATCTCTGCCTACCCCTCTGGGAAAAGGCGTGATTTTATGTATGTATGTATGTATGTAAATTATTTGCTGCCTATTAAAATTTTCTAACTGAGGAAATACGAGTACCTACTTAAATATCGCGACAAGCTTTTATATTATATAAATTGTGTCAAATGTGTTCAATTTAAATTGACTTTATAAGTTAACAGCAAAAGTTTTAGTGTAAAAGTTTATTTTTTTCTTTTTAGAGCATTTAAATAAAAGTTTGTTTTTAAAAAGTTTTTTTTAATTTTAATTTTTTTTTCTAGTTATTCTCAACAAGCCCTTTCATTTGATATCCATATTGTAGGAATTCATTAAAAATGGGTATGCCGCCATGTTGGATTTAGAATGACGTCACATAGTTAATCATGCATTGTCATCCGTACTGAACGTGCATACAAAATTTCAGTTCGATCGGATAATAGGAAGTGGTCGAAAAATCGATTACAAAAATCCACCCATACAGAAAAACTAACAGAGTGAGTCTAATAAAAGCTTGTAATAATAAATGACTCATATTGTCCCCAGCTACCTCGGCTTCTACACGTACCTAGTGGACACTATGACGGCGCCGGACGCGATAGTCCGCTACCTGTGCAAGCAATACGGCATACACCGCGTGCCGATCGGCAACGACCACACCTACAACAACAGCGGGAAGGTGCCCGCTAACATTACGTTTTTCTTCACTGGTGGGTAAACTTATAGGTGGATATTCTTTATACTATTTTCAAAACAAATAAGAAAAGCGTCAGTCAGTCAATACTTGAGGAGCTCAAGATAGGAACACGCCTAGGGTTGCCAACTTTTTTTAGCAGAAATAAAGTATTTCTGATTTTAAAGGAGGTAAATAAAGAGTATACACTTTTAAAAAAGAGTATCATTTATTTTTATCTTTTATTACAGACGTGCACTAAACATTTTGTAAAAAAGAGTATTTTAGCGTACTCTATTAGTGTTATAAATTATAGAGTACGACCACATGAAATAGAGTACAATACTCTATTTTAGAGTACGGTTGGCAACCCTAAACACGCCTATCTTCAATCTGCGAGCAACGTTTCATGCGTTATTATGGCCATGTTATGAGAAGAGGTGGTGAAAACTTGGAAAAGTTAATCGTTGTTGGCAACACTGAAGGCAAAAGATCACGTGGCCGATCACCAGCACGATGGACCGACCAACTCCAGAACATAAACCCTTCTCACAAATTCCACGAGGTAGTGAGGTGTGCAATGGACCGCAATCAATGGCGGAAATGCATCCGCACTCATATGAAGAACATCAACCACGATCATCAGTCATGATGGATACGACCAAGAAAGAAAGAAAAGCGTCCATGGTCGAGTAGTTAAGGTCGTCGCTTGCCTTGCAAGGGGTAGGCAGTTCAAATCCAGGCACGAACCACTCTGTATTTCGAATTTGGAATTCATATGTACGAGTATTCGACGCTTTAACGGTAGAGGCAGGCCGAATAAGACATGGATGGATTGCGTGAGAGATGATATGGGAGTGAAAGGAGTAGACGCAGAGCTGACGAATGATAGGCCCGAGTGGAAGAAATACACATGTTGCGCCGACCCCACTTAGCGTGGGGTTATAAGGGCAGGAGAATGATGATGATGATGAACGGTGAAGAAAGGTTGAATAAGGCCTTAAAGGGAGTTTAGGGTAGGCCCGTGCCCCAGCGTATATGGGCTGATTATGATGATGATGATGACCATTGACACACCAATTCAACCTATTCTGATGATCTCTGACAAATTTCAATAACACTAATATTATTCTATGCAGAGAACCACAAGTTCACAGTAAGAGTGTCTGCATACAGTGGAGTCAAGTCAAGCTCCACAGTGGAGATCAGACCAGCGAGGCTGTTAGCCAACACTGTCGACCAGGACCAGTTGAATAACTTCAACACGCAGTGAGTATAATGATACTAGCTGTGCCAGCGACTTTGTTCGCGGTTTTTACATGTTGGCCCAGTTTTTCAATTTTTTTTTTATTTGTGTTATTTCTTTTTGTCATGAGCAAAGAACCTTCTTTTGAATGATAAAAATTAAGAAAGTTAACTAATAAAAATTAACGCACATAGAACAGCTGTCTGTTAGTTTCGCTAGGTGGAGTTCGTTGAACCCTTTTAGCACATATGTTTTGTTATAATTATTTTCAATTTAATATGAAATTTCGTCCACTAAATAAAATTTTATTCTTTTCTATCAGAAGACAACACATAAAATCTTTTAGGGGTGAGAGCCATCCGCTCCCCGCAAGTCCGATTATGACGAGGCCACTCCAACCAAACCATCATCGTATGTTAGTTAGGAAAAAAAACAAAACCTTTTGATTATTTTGAAATAAAAATCAAAACAAAACTTTTTATTTATTTTGAAATAAACATAATAGGCGAGACGACTAAAAAAATTTAATTAGTCCGTTATTAAGATTATTTCAAAATATTGTACTCGTATTTTTTATTTTGTTTCACAAACAAGAAATTATGAAGATATAGTGCTTAGAAGTTTCGTATGACGTCACGTTATGGTACAATTTTTGCGTAACTGTGACGTCGCAAGCCCCCACTCCAGAAGTTTGATAAGCTATAATTTTGTCATTTTTCAATCAATTGAAAAACAAAAAAATACGTGTCCCATATTTTTGTATAAACTAACTTACGGACTAAATCTATACTAATATTATAAAGCTGAAGAGTTTGTTTGTTTGTTTGTTTGTTTGAACGCGCTAATCTCAGGAACTACTGGTTCGATTTGAAAAAATCTTTTTGCGTTATATAGACCATTTATCGAGGAAGGCTTTAGGCTATATAACATCACGCTGCGACCAATAGGAGCAAAGATACAATGGAAAATGTGTTAAAAACGGGGGGAAACGCGAACGAAGTCGCTGGCACAGCTAGTAGAATAATAAGATTGTCACGCCTATTCCCAGGCTATCCCGTCTAGAGGAGACGGCTCAGTCTCACCGCGCTAAGATGGCCGACTTCGACAGCAAGCTGGCAACGCTCGAAGTGAACCTCAACCAGCTTAACACCAGGAGGAAGGGCATCAACGAAGGAGTCGAGAAGGTATGGGACCTTTTAATAAAACGTTTATTCAGTAACATGTACAAAAAATGTTATGAAGAATTTAAAAAAACCAACCAAGTACGAGTCGGATTCACGAATGAGAGGTTCTATACCAATATTGTACAAAATAGAGTTTGAATAGGCTAATGGCAAGGCCAACCACCACCGTAGTGAGTTAGAAAGATAAAAACAGAGATAATTTTTTTTTAATGTGTTTTTTATACAGTTTGATTCATTATTGCCGTTTGCCAAGATTTTTGCTCGGCCAAATTTTTAAGAATTAAATCACAACATAGTATAAAAAGTATGTCTATGTACCTATGCTTAAATTTTTAAAACTACACCATGAATTTTATGCGAATTTTTTTTCAACCGAAAATTCAACCGAAGCGGAGCGAGGGTGGGTCACTAGTTACTTTTATAAATGTGACGGTCATTTTGGAAGGCGTCAGTCCATAGAAACGCGCGCGTACTCCAACCGATCATCAGGGTGCAGGCACCCATGACAGGTCATCATCATCATTATCAGCTCATATACGTCCCCGCTGCTGGGTCACGGGATATCCTAAACTAGGGCGATAAGGCCGCGAGTCAACCACGCTGGCCAAGTGCGGGTCGGTTGACTACACAACCTAAGAAATTCTTCGTAGGTTCCTCACGTTGTTTTCCTTCACCGTTAAAGCTTCGAATAAACATACATATGAAAAACACAGTGGTAAGTGGCTGGGTTTGAACTGGCGACCTCTCGCATGGCAAGCAACGACCTTTGACGCTTTTCAAAGTGTCTGTCAGTTTCACCTAATAAAAACCTGACTCGTTTCCTTCCCAACAGGTGCGAACAATCTGCGCGCAAATCCGTCTTCAAACGAACAAAGTGCAAGACATAGAGCAAGAACCATTCTTCGATATCGAACAAGAGAGGGAGCGGTGCAGGCGCAAGCAGAGAGATTGTGTGGCCAAGCAGTGCAAGCTGCATAAAGAGCTTTGCCAGACCATGAGCGAGCTGCAGAGCAAGGTGTTGAATGGGGAGATGTGGAAGGTGAGATAGATAGCGAGTAACATGTTTTATTTAAGTTAACGCAGTAGTTCTTGTGCAAAATCCACAAAAAATATGCTGAATCCGGCTCGAAGGACCACTAAAATAATATGTAGATCCAGAGTAAGCGTTTTAAATAGGGAGATGTGGAAGGTGAGATTGATAACGAGAGTGAGATTCAGGCGAAATACCACGTTTTATTAAGTTCTCCCAGTAGCATTTGCGTAAAAATTGCAATGTGGTAGAATCCGGCTCGAAGGACCACCAAAATGTAAAGACTCCCTTCGTAGTATGTTATAATTATAAGCAATTTTTATGTTTAAAAGTAAGAGTAATAAGATTGAGTACTGATAAATTAGTATGGGAGTATAATTTGAATCGAAACGTAGTAGTGTTTCTACCTGTACCCTACTAAATATTTACTTACAAACTGTTTGTAAGTATATAGTTTCAAGCTTTGTAAGTTAATATTTACTGTATACTAAATATTTACATACAAAGCTTCTCGTTTATAGTATTATATTTTTAAAAAATGTAATATTTCTCATTAATTATAATTCGACCCTTAACCTTCCAGGTGAAACTAGACTTCAGTCGAAACGCGATAATCCAACAAGAGTCCGAGTTGCGAGAACTCAAGAACGAACTCCGGTCCGTTCAGACCACTCTCGAAAACATCGAGGCACTGCTCTCTAGGGCCAAAGTGAATGCCAAAGAGAAGCTTAGTGTGGCTAAGAGGAGTTGTGATGATAAGGTAGGTGGTAGAATGTTATTACTACACTAGTGACACGCCCTCGCCCTGCATGCCAAATTTCAGCCCGATCCGTCCAGTGGTTTAGGCTGTGCGTTGATAGTTGATACATCACTATGTCAGCCACCTTTGAATTATATATATTTAGATAGTATAAAACAAAGTCGCTTCCCGCGTCTGTCTGTATGAAAGTTTGCTCAAATCTCCAAAACTACGCAACTGATTTTGATGCGATTTGTTTTAATAGATAGAGGGATTCAAGGGGAAGGTTTTTATCACTACATAGTATAAAGCAAAGTCGCTTTCCGCGTCTGTCTGTATGCCTAAATCTTCAAAACTTCGCAACGGATTATGATGGGGGTTTTTGATAAAAGAGGAAGGTTTTTATGTTTAACATTTACCCGAAGCGAAGCGAGGACGGGTCACAATCATAAGAGCAACTGGCTCATATTCTGCGTCCCTCGCATGGTTTACAAAAACTAATTTACATAAAAATCTACATTGACACTTATTTGTTTGTAATAAAGTTGATTTTAGGGCATTTTATTTGAGACGGGTTGTTTTTGTATTGTCCTTCTATTGTGTTTCCGATGTTCTGCGATGCCCATTCTTATTTTGAAGTACCTAATGTAAGTGCATGTAAGTGTCCTATACAAATTTTAGTGGTTGGTTTCTTGTAGCATAGCAGAATGATTTCCCTTTAGTAGTTCTATCGAATCATGCTAGACTTCTTCTTATCGTATGGTTGATGAACAACCTGGTGTCAGAGTTTAGGCCGCCCGTAGGCCTCTGACATGGCTTCACACACCGTTGAATAATCTCTCAGGTGTGCTGGTTTCCTCACGATGTTTTCCTTCACCGTTTTTGGCAAGTGATAATTGATTTATAATACGCACATGAATTCTAAATGACATTTGTCCGTGCCGGGGTTCGAACCTGCAACCTTTGACTTGGAAATCCAACGGTCGTACCACTCGGCTATCACTGCTTATCTAGATGCTAGTTATTTCTTGAAAAAAAAAATTTCAAAAAATATCTTCCAACTCCAAAGCGTGAGAAACGTTGTTTCGAGTTTCGTTTATCCTTTTCATAAAACCGGTACTTATTGATTTGAATAAAAAAAAACTGTACAAATCTATTTTTAACCACCTTAAAAAAAGGAGGAGGTTCTCAATTTGTCTGTATGTATAATATTTTTTTATGTATGTTCACCGATATTTTCGTCAATTATAGACGGATTTCAAAAATTTTTTGGTTGGATAGAGTTCACTTCCGAGGTGGTCCCATTTTCACCAGTCTTGGATCTGATGATGGGATCCTGGAGAAATCGAGGGCAACCTTCAAATTTTATAGGGACATGTACCGCGTTTTGCATATTATCTGAAGTCATATTGGCATTTGCTTCTGGCTATCATAATTTTATGATGCTGCGCTGATGATGGAAGGTCAACTCCTTAATAGTTATGAGTAAAAGAATAATTATTTTAATACTGTATACATATTAAGACTACTAGTTATAATATCAGTAGCATTACAGGTGAGCTAAACTATTAGGTTGACCAGTCTAGGATCTGATGATGGGATCCAGGAGAAATCGAGGGCAACCCTCAAATTTTATAGGCACATGTACCGCGTTTTACATATTTTCTGAAGTTATATTGGCATTTGCTTCTGGCAATCATAATGTTATGATGCTGAGCTGATGATGGAAGGTCAACTCCTTAATAGTTGGGAGTAAAGGGATTATTCTTTCAAATCTGTGTACATATTGATACTACTGGTTATAATATCAGTAGAATTATAGGTGAGCTTAACTAATAGGGTGTAAAAAAAAAAAAACACTAAAAAGGATGAAAAAAAATTGTAAACAAAAAAAAAACCGCCTTCAAAAACCCGACTCACTAAAAATTACAAAATAATGTAATACAAACATTAATCCGCGACTGTATTTGATTTTTTGTTGAAGGCGGTGCCGTTTATCTTTCTCGCAGTTTGCCTCAAAAATTTAATTGGCACCGCCTTCAACAACATATCAAATTCATACCCAGATTAATGTTCTTATTATTGAAGGCGGTTTTTTTTTGTTTACAATTTTTACTACTAAGATAGAATCGTTTGACTGCGGGAAAAGAACCACTAAAATTTTACGGTGTATGAATAAACGAAAATAACTTTGATTTTTTGGATTTTAAGCTGCCTCAAGATGAGAAGTTCCCGTATAAGCAGGAGTTCGATGAGTTGCCGGCCGATGTGGCAGGCTTGCTGGCCAAAGCCTGCGAGCTGAGAGCTAGGGCTGCTTGTATGGACCAGGGGGACGATCAGGTGAGGATACAAACAACTGTTGTGCTTGAAAAGTAACTTCTTAATTATTAAAAAAAACCAAGTGTAATTATTCGTTGGTAAGGCTAAATAAAGAAAAAAGCTTTCACTGCTCATAAAAGCTGTGTTCCGAATGATCAGTCCATACCAGACCAGTAAATGTTTCACTTACTACCATTAATCGTTATAAATAAATAATAACCATTTATAACGAGACAAATATCCTAATGATTTTTTTAAACATTATCCAGAATAAAAAAAATATTGGACATATTATTGCTTTTTAGGATTACATAAAAAACTGCGATAAATCAAATGTTACATAACATCACATTTTAGTGCAATTTCGAACTACAGTCAAGTCTTAATTATTTGAGAGACTTTTATTATTATTAATTAAATATTCATAAATTAACTATAAGTGGAACTAACTCGTCTAAAAAAACATTATGACAAAATCAAAACCCTCCCTTCTACGAACCCGGGCTCTTCAGGCGGGGCGCGAAACGGCATTCCAGCAGGCTGAATATGGTCTATTGTGCCTGTCGACCTCATATGTGGATCTCACTAACGCTTACCATCAGGTGGAGGGAAGTCATCTTGATAGCCTATTATAAAAAAAAACCTCATTTTTAGGTTATAAAAGAGTACGAAGAAAGAGAAAGGTTGATAGCGAAGCTGAAAGGCGACGTGTCCAACTCGAGTGACGTCAACAAACAGTTGGAAAGCCGGATGAATGTACTGAGGTATGTTGAATTTGGTTTATTTATATACTGGCTGTGCCCGCGACTACGTTCGCGTGGACTACAGAAATTTACATACAAAAGTTTTTTCCAATAACTCCCGTTCCTATGGGAAATTTTGCAATATCGCCTTGTAAGTAAGCTTTACGTTCATCACGATATATGCCAAATTTCAATTCAAATCTATCTAACGTGGTTTAGATTTTTTCATACAAAAGGTTTTTCCGCTAACTCCCGTTCCCGTGGGAATTTTGCAATATCCTGTTGCAACTAAGCTTTAAGTTTACTAAGGTACCTGCATGACAAATTTCTGCGGCTTCAGAAATACATCATTTGTGAAAATTTGTACAGTTGTTAGTCTGGTGACAGGCAGCTAAGTCGTAGTAACAATTCCGGTTTTACCCATTACCCAAAAAAATTAACAGGATAATACCGCATACACCTAACCACCTACTAAAAAAGCGTCGATGGCCGAGTGCTTGCCATGCGAGAGGTCGCCAGTTCAAACCCCGCCAGGTACCAATGTGTTTTTCAAATTAGAAAATCATATGTACCATCATTCGCTTTAACGGTGAAGGAAAACATCGCGAAGAAACCAGCACACCAGAGAAATTCCTCCTGTCCTGATCCTGAAGAAAAAATTCAACGGTGTGTGAAGCTATGTCAGAGGCCTACGGGCGGCTTAAAAACTCTGACACCAGAGGGCCTACCATGAGTTGGCTATCGTAAACTTACGTACGTTAAAAACCTATCGAGTTGTTTTTTTCATATGGCCGATTGTAGTTCTTCGCGTAACCACCAGGCGGCGCTGTACAAGTTTTTCATAGACATATTTACGTAGTCGATATCGAGCGCGTAAGTTTTAAACTCATGGTAGCCCCACTGGTTGTTCATCAACCACACGATAAGAAGAAGACCACCTACTTATTTACCTTGTTACTGCAATACGGATACAATATTTTCCATCCCCAGTTCCCGTTGGCTGCCTCCATTGGAGACCCTGCTTCGGAACATAGACAAGAGTTTCGGCGAGATGTTCGCGAAGATGGGCTGCGCCGGGGAGATCAAACTCGACAAGCAGGGCAGCGATGTGAGTGAACTTTATATGTTATATATTAGTTGTATTCCGCCTTCCTATGAGCGTAATAAAGTTTAGCCAGACGGTGTTTTTATTTTGCTTCAAAATGCATAAAAAATCATTTCTGTTATAAACGATTTCGTGATGATTTATTTCAGTTTTATTACGTTTAATTTTTGTTTAAATAACGATTTAATTTTGTTTTATTTTCGATACATTTCTGTTCCTATTCTGTTTCGTGTCCGTTTTAATTCTGTTATTCGATTCAATTCTGTTTAATTTCCGTTTAAATTTTACATTTCATTTCTATTTAATTTCTGTTCGTATCCATTTCAATTCTGTTTCCTATTTTACACTTAATTTCCGGTTTAATTCTAGTTCACTGCCGTTTCATATCTGTTTCATTATGAGTTTCAATTCTGTTTCACTACCGTTTCATTTCTGTTTCATTATGGTTTCAATTCTGTTTCACTACCGTTTCATTTCTGTTTCATTATGGATTCAATTCTGTTCCATTTCCGTTTAACTTACATTTCGTTTCTGTTTCACTACCTTTCCGTTTCCGTTTCACTACCATTCTCATAAATTTCTCCATCCAAATTCTTGGCAGGACTACGACAAATATGGCGTGTCTATCCTGGTCAGCTTCCGCGAGCACTCTACCGATTCATTTCTGTTTAATTATGGTTTCAATTCTGTTTCAATTCCGTTTGAATTTGTTCCATTCCCGTTTCACTTCTATTTCGTTTCCGTTCTACTTCCTTTTCGTGTCCGTTTCACTACCAATCTCATCAATCTCCCCATCCACATTCTTAGGAGGATTACGACAAGTACGGCTTCTCTATCCTGGTCCTCATGCCTGCATCAGCTCACGAGACACGCGTAGTCCGGCGGCGAGCGATCCCTCACTACGGCGCTCAACCAATTCATGCATACATACATACATAAAATAGCGCCTTTTTCCCAGAGGGCTAGGCAGTGATCACTTCCAGCGATCCACTTTTAACCTCGAAATGTGACGTGACGGGTTGTGAACCACGTCGCCGCCATTCTGCCTTGTGCATTGTTTTAACAAGGTCATTGCTTTCCAACGAGTAGCAAGGATATATGACGGGGGAAGGAGAAGGGGCTCTACAGATTCATTTCTGTTTCATTATGGTTTCAATTTTGTTCCATTCCCGTTTCACTACCAATCTCATCAATCTCCGTCGTGGTTCCGTAGGGCCGCGGCATAATGCACATTCTGCTTTAGTTTTAAGTCTTTTTTTTATTTCTATTTTTGTTATTGTGAGAATGTGCTAAATAAAATATGTTTCTTTCTTTCTTTCTTTCTTTCAATCTTCCCATCCACATTGTTAGGAGGACTACGACAAGTACGGCGTGTCTATCCTGGTCCGTTTCCGCGAGGACTCGCGACTCCAACAGCTCACACGACACGCGCAGTCCGGCGGCGAGCGAGCCCTCACTACGGCGCTGTATCTGCTCGCTCTGCAGACACTCACCACTGTGCCATTCAGGTAATAAGGCGTACGAGCGATTTCGGCCATGGCGGACAATCTCAATTGCGATCAGCCAAGTACGCAGGACATATTAAAGTTCACAAATGTGCACGCAAACACAAGTGCACTCTCTGTTCCCTTACTCTCATAGTTCGGTGAGACGGCAATCCGTCATGACCGATAAGATCGGGCGCTATCGTCAGCTTAACGTGCATTCCAAGGCGCGGACGTTTAACCGCCTACTTCCTAACACGGGGCTGAGTTATTTCCTTACTGAAAAACTCACAGAAATTTTGCCCGACCCCGGACTCGAACCGGGTCCTCTTCGTCCTTAAGCAGCGCTTGCTACCAATAGACCAACGAGGCAGTTAATAGCTAGTGGTTAATACCTACACAGTCCAGCAAAAAAACCCCGGCCACCAAATATTTTTCATACAAACATGTCCAGAAGCGATACCATGAGTTAGCTATCGAAAACTTACGTACGTTAAAAACCTATCGAGTGGTTTTTTTCTTACGACCGATTTTAGTTCTTAGCGTAACCGCTAGGGGCGCTGTTCAAGTTTTTCATAGACATATTTACATAGGCGATATCGAGTCTGTCACTTTTAAACTCATGGTAGCGCTACTGAACGGGGACTTGAACCACCGGACCTCCCGATATCGCGTCGGATGATCTAATAAAAATATAATTGCCGAGTGCAACCATTCTGTATAAGAAATGTTTGCGGGCCGATAGTGTTTGATCACTACCGGTGGGGGGCCACTCGTGGCTAACGGGTAATGGGTAACGGCCCCAGCAGTGGGGACGTATATGGGCTGATGATGATGATGATGATATCGCCTATGTAAATATGTCTATGAAAAACTTGAACAGCGCCCATAGCGGTTATGCTAAGAACAAAAATCGGTAGTATGAAAAAAAAAGTCGATGGGTTTTTAATGTACGTAAGTTATCGATAGCTAACTCATGGTATCGCTACAGGGGTCATGAATGTGATTTTTTTCAAATTTTAAGTTTGTATTTTTATTTATTAATTAAATTCAGATGCGTTGACGAGATTAACCAGGGCATGGACCCCATCAATGAGCGCAAGATGTTGCAATTGCTCGTCAAGGTGACGACGGAGTGCGACAACGCGCAGTACTTTCTGCTCACGCCTAAGGTAACAAGCTATTTCTGTTTTGATCACACCCTAATATTCTGTGGTTATGAGGGACTAATAAGTAAACGTAACCTGGGGAATTTTGAAGTTGTTGAAGTTTGAGTCACAAATATTTTATTTTCATTTGTTGTTTTTAATGCTATTAAAGCTTGAAAAAAAATTCACAAATATTGATTTTTATATTATAGAGAGAGAAAGAAATATATAGAGTGTGGGTGTGTGTGTGAGAGAGAGAGAAGAGAGACAGAGACAGATAATGAGATAAATGTTATTTACTATTTAAGCAGAACGACAAGCTTCATGCTAATGCCTATTAAAATCATAGAGATTTAAGTTTAATTGATTAGACTAGATACGATTTCTAAATGTGTTGTCCAAAAGCCGTCCTTTCACGATGTCACATTTCGCTTATAATATTGAAACTCAATATTTTGTAACTTTTGGGAAAAGGGATCATGGATAAGTGAGAAAAATAGTTCATAATAAATGATTGTGACAATCATACATAGTATAAAACGCATTCTCTGTTCCTATGTCCTTATGTACGCTTAAATCATTTAACTTTACTACGCAACAGATTTTGATGCGGTATTTTTTCTTAGATAGAGGAATTCCATACGTAGGTGCATAATATCACAATTGGGTAGTTTCCTAAGTCAAATTTTACATGTGATTTCACAATTAATAGTAAGATATAGGCAGATTAATAACATAAGTCAAATTGAAATTAAAATTTCTGACAAAATGAGGCAATAATAGACATTTGAAGTTGGGTGGGCGAGTCCATTATAAAATATCAAAAGTGATTAAAATAAACAATACCATATTTCAAATTACATAATTAATAACAACTTTTGCTTTGAGACCATTTTCATAAACGCAATATTTAGTATACTTGCCGAACAAATTTCTGACGCGTTGCATACAAATAACTGAATCGTGACGTCACGATTCAGTCACTTTTTGTATGGAGCGTTTTGAGCTTGCCTAAATGATGTGCTATTGAAACAGTAATATCTCGGCGAGTTTTAAAGTTATGACAATAATTCTTTAAGCATTTTTTAAATGTTGTGTGGTCCATCTATCTACATCAAAATAAAAAATAGGCAACTACCCTATTGACCCGAAGCGAAGCGATGGCGGGTCACTAGTTACTATTGTTGTACAATTTTAATGATAAATTAAATTTATTCCATTTCAGCTCCTCACCAACTTAGAATACAACCCAAAGATTATGGTTCACACTATCATGAACGGCAAGAAGATTATGAACTACCGGAAGTGGAAATATCATGAGTTCTTAGAGAAGGCGCACGCTTATAGGATAGCTCAAGAATGAAGGATACAAGGGTAAGAATGTTATTTAAATATAGGCACTGACCACAGAGTATATGAGGTGAATATGTTGTACTGATTAACAGATGACCGGCCGAATAATACAACAATGATCAGATATGTGAGTGCTGATTTGCCGATTACCATACACATTTTGAATTATCTATCAAGCGATTGAGAAACACTTACACAGTCTTACGGATAGAAACAGATATATCCTTAGCTATGATATAATAGACAGCTGTGAAACCGGCCCTTGTAACCATTATTCCATAGCTATTGGCATGTTTGTCAAATTATCAGAATGCATACATAGGGACATATTATTCTTTTATGTCATACCGGAGGCATCCGCGACTCCGTATTTGGTTACTTATGGTTATATTTTGGATAATATACATCTACACTATCTACATCTACACTAATATTATAAAGAGGAAATATTTGTATTTTTGTATGTTTGTAATGAATAAACTCAAAAACTACTGGACCGATTGCAATAATTTTTACACCATTAGAAAGCTGCATTATTCAGAAGTAACATAGGCTATATTTTATCCCGGTACGGGAAGTAGTTCCCTCGGGACGCGGGTGAAACCGCGTGAAACAGCTAAGTACTTTATATATCTTTATGAATTGTAGCCTCTGTGTTATTATAATAAGTATTATTATTTTAATGCCTTATCAAAATCAGCTCAGCTGTTTAAAAAAAAAACAGTGTGATCGTAAATTTGTTAAATGTGCTATAAAAGATGTAACATGGCCACGCTTTGTTAGTAAACATTCTTCATCAGATTTGGCTGGAGTATAGTACATGGTGAGTCCTGTGTTCGTCAGCCATTACTGTCAATTAATTAGGGGTGAGAGCCATTCGCTCCCCCGCAAGTCAGGTGACGATGACGAGGCTACTCCAAGCCATCATCGTAAGTCAGTTAGAAAATGAAACTGTCAATTAGTTTCGTGGTCTGTGTCTATAATACTGTTCCGCCTATTTGGCGTAAAGTATAAACGCCGATTAAACATTGTAACTAATATCCTTATTTAGTTATATATGTTATTACCTCTAAATACTGGAAAAAGAAAAATAAAAAATGTTCACTTTCCAAATCCCAACTTTGTTTTGAATTTTCTGTTGTGTATAATTCATGATCTGAAGAAATTTGTTATAAAAATTTTACCTCAGGAACCTATGGTGTTTCTTTACATTTGTACTATCTGTTAAAGTGTGCTGGAAATGTTTTAACTACTTATTGTTAGCGATAAAAAAATGAAGAGATACGTGATAAAAATCATAAATGATTATGTACTTGAAACTCACAATAATTATCGAGATTATTCGTATAAGGTCTTTGATTTCATGTTTAGAATGTAATTCTATTCGCAATTAAACAGTCTCTATTTTAACTTTTTAAATGGCATTTTTAATTAGTATAGTGATGAACACCAAATTCTTGTATTTTTTTACTTTTTAGTAACACAAATTTTTTGGTACAAAGTTGTTTAGGATTAGTTCGTAGATAATGTTTTGATATTGTTTTTTATGTTTTTAAATTAACATTCATAACTTGGTACCGTTTGAGTTATGGATGGATGTAGATTATTACGTTTGTATGGCAATAACTCAATGCATAGTTGGTGGATATTGTTTTGTTATTTGCGTCGTCAGCAATGGTTCTTAACTTAAGTCTATTTTATGTAACTTTTCTTTTAAAATACAGTATTAAATTTGTTTTCATCCACAAGAATATAGATGTAAAATGTTATGTTTATTCCATTGTCTTATCTTTTAACCATCTGATTTGATTTTATATATTCTGCATTTATCAGACCATATAAGTGTATGATGGGTTGTTTTAACATAAGCAATCCATGGCATTTGTAATATTAATAATTAATTTGATTTTATCATAATTATTTTAATTGCTATTTGTAAACCTACAAGATTTTAATAGTGTTACACTAATATCATGTATTATATTATCAGAATTAATACATAAATAAAATCACGCCTTTTTCCCAGTGGTGTAGGCAGAGATCACTTCCTGCCATGTGCTACGGTCCTGGCAGGAATTAATAATACCTGACATTCCGATAACAATTGTTATAATAAATATCAATGTTGTGTCCCAAAAACATTTTATCTAATATTCAATTCAATGTCGTTACCAAATGAAACAATGTATGATGTTAAGAATTGTTTTATTGCAATCAATAAATATTTTTGAAAATACATGGCAGTTTCATTTCATTTGCATTTAGCACCATTATAACAATTTACTTCGTTAGTGTGATATTTTTCTATGTTGAAGCAACATAATTTACAATGTTCGAAGACAGTAAGTATGTGTAAGTATATTAACTATGAATAGTAGGATGTTAATTTTTAATACGATATAATTTTAAAGAATAATTTTGTAAAATTGTTTCGTGGTTCGAAAATCTCAAGAAGCATCTTAGAAGCTTTTGGAATTACAAGCAACATGTGACAATTTTAAGTAAGAAAAAATAATCTCTTGTCATTTTTAATTTCACAATGCTGCACGTGCGGTTTTATACATTTTAAAAAAAGTTTGCTCTTGCATTTAAAATAGCATGTAGGTTTTTTTATTTTCTAAATATTTAGTCTCATAGGAATATACAGGTTGTCCAAAAAATAGTATCAAGCGGCAGTCTTGAGATAGAACACCCCGTGGGGCATCCGAAACACCCATGATTGATTTCTAAACAATGAGAATGATTGACCTAGCCGAGTAAAAAAAATTTAAAAACGTATTAGCCTTTTTTTTGAGAAATTCTTTTTGCAAATCAATTTTCATGAGTTCTTCTTTTATGCTTCAATATTTATCTTCATTCATTCTTCTCTCCATTAGATGGAAGTTTTCAGAATGATGATTTCTATTATTATCAAAAGTTTAAAAAAAAAAATCATAACTCAAAAACTATAAAAAATCGCGGAACCTACATGGGGGTGTTTCGGATGCCCCACGGGGTGTTCTATCTCAGGACTTGTCACTATTTTTGGGACACCCTGTATATTATATGACGTAGCAATCTAATCGTAAGCCATCTGCACTCCCTTCCCCTTCCAAGGTTCGTCCAGTTTCACGCCACACTCGAGGTCTCGCAGCGCCGACTTGACGTCGAACCCGAACTCCTCCGCGAACCGCTCGTGCGCCGCGGCCAGCAGCGACTCGGCCCCCAGCTCGATGAAGTGCGGGTTCTGATCCCGGCAACGCGCCACCATGTTGCGTATCGCCCAGCAGCCGTTTTTCTGTTGACGAACAGTGGGGCTACCATGAGTTTAAAACTTACGCGCTCGATATCGCCTACGTAAATATGTCTATGAAAAACTTATACAGCGCCGCCTGGTGGTTACGCGAAGAACTACAATCGGCCATATGAAAAAAACAACTCGATAGGTTTTTAACGTACGTAAGTTTACGATAGCCAACTCATAGTAGGCCCTCAGAAACGGTGAATGTTACTGAGGCTCAATTTCGCAATGGGACATTATTATTGGCACGTTGATTATATTTATACACCGTGAAATTTTAGTGGTTGTTTTCCCGCAGTAAAATGTAGTACAATAGATTTGTGCAGTTCTTTTTTGTTAAAATCAATAAATGCCGGTTTTACGAAAGGTTTAACCGAAACTCGAAAGCACGTTCGAACCGCTTTATGACTTAGGGTGTCGAGCTTCTTCAGCTTTAAGCATCGATTTCATGCGGCAAGCAGTACCTGATTACGTCACATCTTATAAAAGAACTAGCGACCCGCCCTCGCTTCGCTTCGGGGATATCTCTATCTCTATGTAATATATTTTAACCCCGTAAGGAAATCTATTTTTTATCTAAAAAAGCCTATGACACTCAGGGATAGTGTATCTTTCCAACAGGGAAAGATTTTTCAAATCTGTGCAGTGGTTTCGGAGCCTATTCGAAACAAACAAACAAACAAAAAATCAAACCTTTCCTCTTTATAATATTATTATATGTATTATTATATTACATATTACATTGACTCCCCCGTACCCCAGTGACGCTTACATGGAGCCTACATCGCATGCTGGCTAGCTGAGCGCGGTGGCGGCAACCACGCGACTTTTTTCTAATACTTGCATTTTTAAACTCGTGATATCTTCCGAATTAAATGTCCGAATTGAATAATTCAAAAAGTTATAAAAAGGTATTGAAGCCGTCTTGAATATAAAGTAACTTATTTTTTTAAGGATTAATACCAAGGTACAAATAAAGAGCCCTTTCAAGCGGCGGCATATAAATTAAATTTTTAGAATAAAAAACCGCTTGCTGTGACATAACTATAATATTTAGACATATGCTGTCGCGACACTTTTTGTAGATAATGATGAGTTCTGCAAAATCTTAGTAAATGGTTTTGTTCTATCTTCAATAGTTTTCGCAGCGCAAGCGACGTAAGGTATTTTTCAGATCTATTTTTTACACCTAAGGTTACATTGTTGGAGTTTTAGTAAGGATCCCTAATTTTTTTAAAAATATAATATAGCCTATGTTACTTCTGAATAATGCAGCTTTCTAATGGTGAAAAAATTATTGCAATCGGCCCAGTATTTTTTGAGTTTATTCATAACAAACATACAAAAATACCAAAATACAAAAATACAAATCTTTCCTCTTTATAATATTAGTATAGAGCGATAGCTTCTCTCGTTTTCGAGTTGGAAAATTATTATTTTGAAAATTAAAAAAAAAAAATTGTTTATTCGAGGAATTATTTGCATGTTTCGATAGTAAGTATTACTAAAGTCAGATCGTTCTGCCACGGGAAAACAACCACTAAAATTTCACGGTGTATTTTTGGACGTTAAATTACGAAAAAAATATTTTTTCAATGTACTATATTATAATATGTTATTGTGTGACTTCATAGCACTACGTCGATTTTTTATTTTTTTTTAAATCGCGGTGAAATGCTTTTCGCACCGTCACTGGGAGGGGGTTCTCTCCCAGTGGTATGTCGGACTCCCCAGAGGCTGGCGAGGAGATGGTAAATGCCAGCCGCGACTCCTGGGCGGGGTGCAATGCCCGGGGGGTTTACCGACTAAAACACTGCGGTGTACGTATCATGTACATCGCCGTATGGCGGCGTCATGGGACTCTGACCTAGTCTACTACTGCCACGACGGTACCGGCGGGCCGCGAATGAACCTCCTAACTCACCTTTTTTTTTTTTTAACCCGGTGAAATGCGTTGCGCAACCTTCACCCAGAGAGGGGGTTCTCTCCGGGCGATGTGTCGGACTCCCCAGCGACTGGCGAAGAGATGGTAAATGCCAGCCGCGACTCCCGGGCGGACTGCAATGCCCAGGGGGTCTACCGACTAAAACACCGGGGTGTACCTCGTCGCCTATTGGCGGTGTCGTGGTACCTGGCATAGCCTCCACTCACAACACCGCCGGCGGTCAGCCTCCATGGGCTCCACTCAAGCCCCCCCAGACGAGGGGGGCGACGGGGCAATAATCATCATCATCATCATCAGCCCATATACGTCCCCACTGCTGGGGCACGGGCCTACCCTAAACTAGGGCGATAAGGCCTTAGTCGACCACGCTGGCCAAGTGCGGGTTGGTCGACTACACAACCTTAGAATTTCTTCTTAGGTGTGCAGGATTCCTCACGATGTTTTCCTTCACCGTTAAAGCGACGAATGGTACATATGAATTTCAAATTTGAAAAACACATATACATATATGGCGACGGGGCAACCCGATACACAATCTCCTAACTCACCTGCACGCTAGCGTTAGCCGGGTGCACCTTCATAGCCTCAAGTATGGCCGCTGGCGCCGCGCTGTCGAAGAACTGCCGGCTGTGGTCTGGTTCCCGAAGACACAGAGCTGCTATGCTTTTGAGTAGTTGAGCGGCGGTCGGGGCATTGCTCTGAGAATATAGGAGTAGGGCATGGTTTCAGGAGTGCTGAGCAATTAATGCAGTGTTGCCAACTCGCATTTTGAAAATAACGAATGTAAAAATACATAGAGTTGGCAACACTGAATGAATGGTTGCTCACATGGATGTTTAACACTTACTAGGACATGCATATACAAATTGGATATATGTTATAACTAGTGATGTTCCGAATATCCGTATCCGTATCCGCGGATATCCGAGGGAAAAGAAAAATCCGTATCCGGGTCCGTTACTTTTCATGCGGATCTTTTACGGATCTTTTTCTGGTAATTATTAGAAAAAAAATCTTAAAAAGTCTATTCAGGATATATTTATTTCATATAATCACATATTTGGCACGTTTATAATGCAAACATTTAGGTAGATAGATGGATATATCTTTATAATGAGAGAAAGTTATAATTTACTTCACTTTTAGGACAATGAAATAACTAAAACTTAAATCTTTATTTTTATATTGTGATTACTGGAATATTATAAGTTATAACATCATGATCACTTCTATGTAAATGAAAAAAAAAACCTAAACCTCCTTTTTATAATTATGAGACCAATCAATAGAAAGTTATAAAATCCGTATCCGTATCCGTATCCGCGGATCTTGACAATAAATATCCGTATTCAGATCCGTATCCGCGGATATACATTTTTGAAGATCCGGCACATCACTGGTTATAACTTTTATTGGTTTTCGTCGGTATTACAACTGCCTAAGGCTCGTAATCTGGTGGGATCTATTTTCCCGTTGCCCTAGAGTAGAACGTATGTGAGAAACGAATTGTCTTAGGCAGCGACGATTGTAAAAAGTTTTAATAGCTTTCAAACTCGTATAGATTTAGTATTCGCACAGATAACATAAGGTATAGGTACCTCTGTTTTTGAAGTTAGTAAATCATCGGTAGAAAGAACTGGATTTGGGATGATACAGGTAATTTTTAAAGAAATAGAAGTATTTTATTCAATTAATCTAAAAATATATGGGTTTCAATATTCTATTTTTAATTCATTTTGAGTTCTTAAAAGCATCTTTTTGGAAGAAATATAAAATCAATCATCACCACCATGGAAAAAGTGCAAATATATTTTTTTGTAACTTATATTCTTTACCTTATTTCCTTAACTTAAAACATATTTTTCTATAATATTACTGATATACGTACTTTAGTGATAATTTCTGCTTTAATCAAACAATAACTAATCAATCTTACCGCATGTCTGTTCAGCAGAGTGACTATGAGCGGGGCGAAGCCTGCCTTCATCAGCTGCCTCTTGACGTCGTCGTTCCCGGCCAGCGCTGTGACCCTGACGAGCAAATATCAATGTTGTTGTTTTCCCAGAGGGTAGGCAGAGATACGGTCCTGGCACACCACTTTCGCTTCTTTCACATCCATCAATCTCTTCATGCATGCTCGTCGACTAAGGGTACTTTTGATTTGACCCTTCTTCAAAATTTGATCAATGTTATTATATACATATGGTGCATAATCGTGTAACATTAGCATATTAATTGAATAAATATCACACAACATCACATACATTGTTCTGATTGCGGAGTTAGTAGCTTTACTGATCTTGTATTACAGTAATAATTAGAAACTACAACTAATACCAGAAATATACAGGACCTATAAATTATATAAAATTTCAATCATTGCATACCTAGTCAAAATACGTATTTACATGAATTGATAATTTAAAATAGATATTGGTAATGCGATATGCCATTAAGACAAATAGGAAATACATATTATTATCTGGTTGCCTACTATGTAACAGTCTAATGTATGATGAAGCGCATAAGGTTTAAATTGTATAAAAATGTCCTTCATTCGATTCGATCCTAAATAATAGTTCATTTATATACTTATTACGTTTTAAAATTCGCTGCGCCCTGATTCTTTCTAAAGTAGAACAAATCCAGGAAAAAGTGTGTAGTCAATATTTTGCATCCTAACAAAGGCGATTATCGCTATGACGACCAAAATGTACGAGTATGTTTCCTTTTAAATACCTGCAACCAAAATACATCAGGAATGGTACCTACTGAATCCATTATAAATGTCATATTGAACCCTGATAGAACAATAAGATAAATGTTTTTGCTATGCTACTTCACGCAGCCAAAGTAGCAGGTAAATAATACTAATCTATCGGTTGCTAAGCAACGGCAGTGCTTTGTTGTTATCCTTCAATTGTTCGCTCGCGACCATGATTGGGTGTAACCCAGTCGAAACGTCGGGCAGTATTTTTTTTTAGTAATTTGCTACTCCTATATCGCGTGTAGACCCATAAAGACTAATTATAGTGTAATGGAACGCGAAAGTCTAAAATCTTACAAATCCTTCAATTGTCTTGTCAACACCTATCACATCACTTAAATTCTTACTTTAGTCTTAGGCTGTTTTCACACATTGATTTTGATTGAGCTTGATTGAGCTGTTTGATTGTATTTTTTCTAAGAACTTCATAATATAGAATAGAGATCAGTTGCTATACTTATATACTTAGTTACATTTCCAAGTATTTTTGGAGTGATTTCAAAGTCAAACACTTCTCTTACACGACGTGTGATCATTGACTTGCAGAACAAAATACTGAACTGTCAAAAACAGCTGTCTTTAAATTCGTCGCGCCTAACGGTCTAGCCGGATTACGCAATGTCTACCACTACTACATCCCCTGACACCGGGTGTCACTTCCCACCAGAGGACTGCGTTTTGGGAGCTCTGCCTCGCTGGAGGGATCACAACCAGCGCGTGCTGCGAGGAGAAATTGTAGGCGTCACCGACCGGAACACCGCCCTCACTAAAAACTGCATCGTGAAGGTAAGAAGATCCTCTTACATCCCTCTATCTATTTAAAAAACCGCGTCAATATCCGTTATGTAGTTTTAAAGATTTATGCTACATAGGGACAGACAGACGCGGGAAGCAACTTTGCTTTGTGGAAATAGGCTAACCAGATGACCTCACTCCACATGAGGTAAGCGGTAATGAGATCCACCTATGAAGTCGACAGGCACAATAGACCATATTGAGCCTGTCGCACTCACCCCGAAGGCCTGCTTAAATGCCGTTTCACGCCCAGCTCGAAGAGCCCGGGATAATAGGAGGGAGGGAGGGAAAACATGAGCTGGAAGGGCATTCCATGACCCGTGGCAGTAAATAGGAACTGAACCTCTTGGTCCGAGCCACCAGCGCCTGCATTGTATGTGGATGGCAGCGCTGTCCAGCACGTGTCGTTTGGGAGTGGAAGGGGGAGGAAGCGAACTTATATAGAGCGGGAAAACAGCAACAGAGGAGGCGGGAAGATGGACTCCGTTTCACATATGTATTGTAACAGCCCCACCTGGAAATGGGCCGCCCCGGGCGGCACATACCCACGTTTCGCTACTGGTCAAGGTGAAGAGTAGGTAAATAGCTAGACTTTCATGTAATGTTTCATTACCGTCTATTGGACACATTCAGGATGTGTTTTGGACAGAGCAATGATATGATCGTTTCTTGATATAGGTGTCGTAGCCATATTGTGGATTTGCTCAATTCATAATATGGTTGAGATTATCATATTAATTGTCGCTTGAAATGTGTCACTGTCTATTACTGGCCACTCATACTCGATATCCAATTGAACTAATGTGGTTTGTGTATTGCAGAACTTGATAATTTGATATAATTTGGATTTGGTCTATCGCTGCGGCGAACACAAAAACACTAGCAGTGAAAGAACCTCTTTCTTTGAAGCCTGTTAAAAAATTGAAGCCTCAAAGCAGATAGACCGCGTGTTGCCTCTGACTTCCCTCTCCCATATCACCACTACTAAAAGGTTACTACGACTGGTTCCAGGTGAACCAAACATCGTGTACCGACTTCGCAGACAGCACGGACCAGCTGAAGCACCGAGCGCGCCACATCAACTACTGGAAGGCTGAGCTGGAGCGAGCCATACGAGACATGGACGCGGAGATCAGCGTTTTGGAGACGCAGAGACAGCAGGCAAGTTAGAAGACCCGAATGCTGTCTACTCGACTCTATTGGTTGCGGATAAAAACCCCTGCTAAAAAGATCTTAAAAGACGTGATGGTTGCCTTTAATCTAACCACAAGTACAAAAATAACAGCCCCAGTTAATCAGGTCAGTGATTCCTGAGTACCATCTTACGTCATACACATCTCGGTGCTTTAGTCGGTAGACCCCCTGGTGTTGCACTCTGCCCAGGAACCTCAGCTGGCAAATACCATTTTGTCGACAGAAACTATTGATATGAATCAACATGATTGGATTGTGGTATGTCTGGACTGGAAACTGTGCAGCACAGTACACTGTGCGCACACTCACAGTGAAAGGAGACGGGCGAATCTGGGCTTATCGTGTACACAAATAAAATATTCATCAATATTTTTTACTTAATTTTTAATTTTAAATCACGAAATATTAAGCCATTTTACCATGGGATATTAAATAAAATATTTAATCATAATATTATTGACTTTCGTTACTTCCTAGGTTTACTGTCATTTTTTGACAATGTTTCCAAATGAAATAAAGTAATGATATAAATAAAGAAATGATATAAAATAGAAAATAAAAGCAATGAAAGTGAATAAAGTGTGTTTGTCTTTAGATTATGTTTTAAAAATACGTTTTAAATAATTAATTACGTATATAACAACGTTTATAAAAACATTGTAAAAATAAATTGATCAACAGTTTTATTTTTTTTCTTGTTCTGGCAACAAAGTAGACCTCATGTTACATCAAAGTCAAACTAAAAAATCATCATTGGCTTGAACTTACGATATTTCGTTTTGTTGTGTTTTCGTGTGCTTTTATTATTCAATTAGTATTATTTTGCGACGATAGATTCTGATGGTTATTACGAGAATACAATGACTGATCAACGACTTCATTGTATCAATTGCGGCATAGCTAGCTGGCGGCGGATTACATCAAAATAGAAGAGGAAAGCATAATATTATTGTTCTTGCTTGGTAGGAAAAAGAAATGTGGGCTGCTGTTGTCACATAATGTCCATAATATGGTACCTAGGCTGGGCGAAACATCAAGTGTATTTAATACCACCAGCACAGTTTTAGGACGATATTTTAATTGTTTCTGATGAAATAGATGATCAATAAATAATTATTATGAGAGAAATGTGTTCTTCATTCATACTTATACCCATCTACTTACACTAATATTATAAAGAGGAAATACTTGTATTTCTGTGTGTCTATTTGTATGTTTGTAATGTATAAACTCAAAAACTACTGCGCCGATTTCAAAACTTATTTCACCATTAGATTAGATTTACCCTGAGTAACATAGGCTATATTTTATCCAGATACGGGAAGAAGTTGCCCCGGGACGCGGGTGAAACCGCGGGAAACAGCTAGTCTTTTACAATAATCTTAGAAACCGCAATGTGTTAATGTGCTAAAATACAATCTGATAAAATCTAGTCAGTAGTAGTCTTTATACAACGTGAGAGCACTGAGAGTTTGTTAGAATAACTCATTACGAAGCAAATTATAACACCCTATATCTTTTTTCTCCCGTGTAGCAGTTGTAAAAAAGTTTGTTTATTTTAAATGGCAGTAATATCAGAATTAAATAGTGTAGTAATTGTTGCTGTACAGTCAGGCCCAATTATGTATGGACGTTCGCCCGTCTCCTTTGGCCAAATAAAAACCTGCATCTTATCGTGTCTATTGTCCCAATACTGCGAAATACTCCCTCAAAATACAAATAGTGACTTAAAGATCTTGAGATTCATGACAAGTAATGGCTACCATTTCCAGGTCAAGAACGCGATGGACATCCTAAACGTCCCGGACTCCATCACCCAGGAGTGCATCGAGCTGCGTCGTCTTCGAATGGAGTCGGACCTCATCTACGACGAACCTCAGGAGGCACTGTTCACCGAGGCCGCGCTCATAGAAAACGTCAAGAGGCTGCACAGGTATACAAGACAATAGGGTGGATAGATGGAGATTGAAGGCTGGACATCCTCAACAATCTGGAGTTGGACGTTAAATGACTTCACAGTTACACAGGACACTCGGGTGTATTATGTATGAACTGGACCGAATGGATGGGATACTAAAGGACAGACATCATTTTAGCCTAGTACTGACCATCTCGGTGCGGATTGCTCTGTACGGACCCATATGTAACTTCAAGGAGCGTTGTATTTTGTGTGGCACTGATTATCGCTGTAGAACAAATTCGCGCGTGTGTGATCCGCTCCATACAATATTTTGGTCGGTACCGATGATCACTGTCATACTATACCGGAGCCGCTCTAAGTTGACACATTGACTGACTGCACTAGTGAGGGACAACGGTAAAATTGCCGAAGTATATATAAGTAACAGTAATTTCCACTTTATAACCAAGCAAGTCTAATTTTTATTAAAAACATTTATTCGCATCCAGAAGATTGAATTGAAGTTTCTTATTTAAAATATATATTTATTTTTAAAATACAATACATATTAAATCCTTCATCCTATTTCAAAAAAATACCTGGTGATTATTACCCTCTACCTACGTCACTATGAAAACGTGTCAAACGGTGTAACCTTGTAAAAGCCTAATACAGAGTGGAAATTTTACGTTTTCTTTTTATAATTCAATTATTTTAGGTAAAGACAAATGATAATTAGGTGCATTTAACATTTTGAAATAACGTCTTATTTTTAAAAGTATTTCTTTATGATTCGCTAAATATGTTCCTCTTAAGAAGGATAAATGCAAAATATAAAATAAAAAGTGTCAAATCAGTCATCTAAGAGCGGCTCCGGTATAAAACAAGCCTTAAGAGTGTTCCTACCTCAAGCTAGTTGATCGTGCTCTGAAACCATGGGCCAATGACTCTTGAACAAAGTCTACCGAACAATGACCATCAGTTCTCTCTATATTTTTAGGGAGATGCTAAGAGATGTCGAGAGCCAAATGGACATGAACGTAGCTGCCAAATACGCCTTAGAGCGAGATTGGAGCGACAAGTACTTAGCCTTCAAGTACGAGAGCGAGAATGTGGACTTGGAGACCAAGTCTGATAACGTTAAAGGTAGGTACAGAAGTTGTTTAATCACTACATAGAATAAAGCAAAGTAGCTTCCCGCATCTGTCTGTCCCTATGTATGCTTAAATCTTTAAAACCACACAACAGTTCATTACATCCTGAAAATATCAGTTGTAGTCGAGAAAAGATTAATCTCATAAAAGACTCATGACCTTTTTTTTTCCTAACTGGCATACGATGATGGCTTGGAGTAGCCTCGTCATCATCACCGGACTTGCGGGTGAGCGGACGGCTCTCACCCCTACGATGATGGCTTGGAGTAGCCTTGTCATCATCACCGGACTTGCGGGGGAGCGGATGGCTGTCACCCCTAAACACTCAGGACCAAAATCCTATCTCCCACAGATTCGGCAGGTGCCACTCGTCTCTCCGAAGGCCAGTCCACTGTCCACTCTTGGGAGGAGTATACGGTGAGCGCGTTAGCTCAGTTCAAGCACGCCGCCGACCGCTCACGGGCGCTCCGCAGTCGCGTGGAGGCGGTGCTCATCAACACCGCCAGAGATCTCAGGACCCAGGATATCAAGGTACGGAGGAAGTCCTAATCTATGGGACAGATCTTCGGTTCACGTCACCCTCAGGGATCTTTTGTGTTGTGTAAGATTTTAGACTATTGCGTTCCATTTCACTAAATTCTAGTCTTTATAGGTCTACACGCGATATTAGGAGTAGCAAATACATAGCTACTTAGTGGCCGACGTTTCGACTGGGTGCCAATCATGGTAGCGAGCGAACTCATCTTATCTTTTGTGTGAACGTGACGAAAACCACTTAAGCTTATTGATAACTAGTGACCCGCCCTCGCTTCGCTTCGGGTAAATTTTACATACAAACCTTCCTTAAGAATCACTTTCTATTAAAAAAAACCGCATCAAAATCCGTTGCGTAGTTTCAAAGATCTAAGCATACATACGGACATACAGCGAAAGCGACTTTGTTTTATACTATGTATTGAAGAAAATTAAATTATCAAAATTGACAACTTAAGCGTACAGTTGTTACTAACATATTAGCGGAGTACAAAGTTGTTCTTTCAGCAGTATTTATGAGACTGACTGACTCAACTTTTTCTCTTGTTCCAGGTAAACAAAGCCTTGAGCGAACGCATAGCAGCCACGGAACAAGTGAAGAAGGAACTGGAGAACCAGCTGCGATTGGTGTTGGAGAAGATAGTGGAGACAGAGAACATAATAGCAACGTTGCATGAAGAAATGATAAAGGTGTCCCAACGGATGCAAGTGGCGCAGACGAGATTGAACACTAAGAACTGTAGGCCTAACGTCGAGAATTGCAGAGAAGGGTCGCTAATGGGCTTGATAGATGAAGTAAGAGATTTGAACAACAGCATGAGTTTGCTACAAACGAGGTCTTTGGAAACGGAGAAGTTGAGGGCGGAATTGATCCACGAGAGATCCATTTTGGAGAACGAGATCATTGTGAAGAAGAAAACGTTGCATTTGGACAACGAGAGGTGTCTGTTTTTGAGGTCGCATTTCCAATCGGCTGAGAAGTTGTGCGGGTATTAATATAATTACACACATACACCACACTTTCACACAATAGTCTCTGTAAGTGACTTCGTTCTCCTTTGACCTAAAACTCTGATAGCACATAATTAGTATCACATTTGATATTTTATACGAGCAAATTTAGTAGGTATAATAAAGAAATAGATTGAATTCCTATGTTTTACTTCCGAAGTCAAAGACATAATTACATCAGGTGAATCAAAGTGTGAAGTCATATTTTTCAGGATAACCTGGCTATACTAAAGGGAGGCTCTACGATCGCTGTTTGATGACAAGTGTTGTGGCCTGAGCTTTGGGGTTTGTTGTTTGAATGATACAGTTTGTTAAGTTATATGAAATGTATTAAAAGTACAGCAAATGTCGTTAAATGTTACGTACATACATACAATCACGCCTTTTTCCCAGAGGGGTAGGCAGAGATCACTTCCAGCGATCCACTTTTCAATGTTAAGTGTTAAAATTAAATGTTAAGTATTAAAACTAATGTTAATGTTGGATGAATGTTGATGAGTGCGCTTAACTGTACCGACGGCGAAATATGCACTAACTATTAGTTTAAAGTGTCGTACGACGCAAAGGTTGCTGACCTCATTAGCGTGCGTACCTAACATCGTAATCGGTTCGCAAACCAAAAGAGTGTTCGTTCCGAACAACAAGCCTGTAATACACTAGGTCTACTCACAGTTTGGTGGCTTGCAGCGCTACGGGCGCGCTGTCGTAGCACACAAAGTCCCACTTACAGTTTGGTGGCTTGCAGCGCTACGGGCGCGCTGTCGTAGCACACAAGGTCCCACTTACAGTTTGGTGGCTTGCAGCGCTACGGGCGCGCTGTCGTAGCACACAAGGTCCCACTTACAGTTTGGTGGCTTGCAGCGCTACGGGCGCGCTGTCGTAGCACACAAGGTCCCACTTACAGTTTGGTGGCTTGCAGCGCTACGGGCGCGCTGTCGTAGCACACAAGGTCCCACTTACAGTTTGGTGGCTTGCAGCGCTACGGGCGCGCTGTCGTAGCACACAAGGTCCCACTTACAGTTTGGTGGCTTGCAGCGCTACGGGCGCGCTGTCGTAGCACACAAGGTCCCACTTACAGCTTGGTGGCTTGTAGAGCTACGGGCGCGCTGTCGTAGCACACAAGGTCCCACTTACAGTTTGGTGGCTTGCAGCGCTACGGGCGCGCTGTCGTAGCACACAAGGTCCCACTTACAGTTTGGTGGCTTGCAGCGCTACGGGCGCGCTGTCGTAGCACACAAGGTCCCACTTACAGTTTGGTGGCTTGCAGCGCTACGGGCGCGCTGTCGTAGCACACAAGGTCTTACAGTTTGGTGGCTTGCAGCGCTACGGGCGCGCTGTCGTAGCACACAAGGTCCCACTTACAGTTTTGTGGCTTGCAGCGCTACGGGCGCGCTGTCGTAGCACACAAGGTCCCACTTACAGTTTGGTGGCTTGCAGCGCTACGGGCGCGCTGTCGTAGCACACAAGGTCCCACTTACAGTTTGGTGGCTTGCAGCGCTACGGGCGCGCTGTCGTAGCACACAAGGTCCCACTTACAGCTTGGTGGCTTGTAGAGCTACGGGCGCGCTGTCGTAGCATCCGGCGAGCGCGCTGAACAGCGCCGGCGCCGCGCCCGCGTCCGCGCAGCGCGCGCACAGCTCGTGCCGGACCAGCAGCGATGCTAGAGTCAGCATTGCTTCCGACACTTCGGGGGGCGACGGGTGTTCTAGAGGAGACGATGGTTTAATTTACTAGGGAACGATGCTATATAAATCAGCGTCCGACCTGTTTTTTTCGAAAGAATTAAGCTGTTAGCCTAAGATGGCTTCTACAACTTCACCGGGCTGGCGGGGGAGCGGAAGGCTCATACCCCTAGAGCGTCCGACCGATTTCGGCCATGGCGACTGATGGGATGGAGATCAGCCGACTGCGCAGGACATATTATTGTGCGCGTGCACAAGTGTACGCGCAACCACAAGAGCTCTCTATTCCTTTATTCTCATAATCCGACATACCCGATGAGAGACCGGGCGCAGGATGGAGCTTCCTGACTTCGGGCTGAGTAATTTCTTTACGAGAAACTCAAAAAATTTTGCGCACCGAGAGGTCGCCGGAGTCGAACCGGGTACCTCTCGGTCCTAACACAGCACTTTCTACCAACACTAAACATACCGACCTGCGTATTTCGTTTTGAATCGTACATCGATTATCGCAAAACAAGTGGCTGGCGGGTTTGGTGTATGGAGACCATAAACCCTTCCTAAAGATATTTCCTAATATGTAGTGTGGTTTAGCCAGATTTAGTCGTTTGAAGGCAACTATTTTTCGTGAAAACGAGAATTGATTTCAAATTGACTACGGTAGGTAAAGGTTTTTCAGGTGGGAGACATTTTGTCGACCGGTTGCTGTTACCACCATACAGTTGTGTAAAACCCGCCAAGTGACTGTGACCTCTCTTGGTCAGGTCGCGTTCCGGGATCAGCACTGTACGAACCGGAGCCAGGGGGGACCATTGTTGCGGCAAGCGCCGGACCAGGGGGGTCTTAGCGGCGGTATTGCGCGGGCGGAGCGGGTCAGCCCGCCGGCCTGGGAGACCCGTAGACACGGGGGCCCTTCCGACCGGCGGACTGGCCAACTCCGACCCGCACAGCTCAGTACCAATGCGAGACTCCACGCCTTGTCTCGTTGTTGCCGCAGCAGTGGTCTCCTTTTTCACGGCTTTCAGGGTGAGTGCGACAGGCTCAATATGGTCTATTGTGCCTGTCGACCTCATATTTGGATCTCACTACCGCTTACCATCAGGTGGAGTGAGGTCATCTTGTTAACCTCTTTATAAAAAAAAGGTTGAATATGAAAATAATCAAAGCATGCATGGGACGTCTTTTGGCGTTGGCGTTTTTAACTTTTTCTAAATATAGTTGGTTCTCTGACAATTATTACATACTTTTATAAAGAAAACCCTTGAATATTTGGATATTATTAAAACACATACCTTTTAAATACTCCGTCAGAGGTTCTAAAAGTAGGACCCCTAAATCCCTTGCATGTTCGTGTGCTTTGCCAAATTCGACTCTAACATCATCGTCTAAGGTGAATTTTCGTATGACCTGCATGGTTTCACTGGAAATCTAAAATAAAATTATAAATTCAATTCAATGGATTAAGTTGGTACCAAGAAATTCAGAAATTAGGATTGTTACTTACTTTATAACTATTAGATCTATTTATAATCAATGTCTTCAGATTTTCACCAATGTTTGTAGCGAATAGATTTTGACGATTCATTTCATGTTTGAAAAGGCAAACTGTTATCCATTTCAGTGTTGGTACCAGAATATTTTCAGTCTCTATCTTATCCAGTATGCTGAAAAGAGAAATACCTGCTTTACCAAAACAGAATTCATTTTTTTTTAATAGTTACGAAGCAAAATTAGTTTTGCCGTTTTGTAATTTTCATATTTGTTTGTAACATGAAACATAATTTATGAATAAGTACTTTATATTAATAGTAATAAAATAAGGTTTCATCACTTATTTGAACAATCAAATTATTTAAATCATTAGATTATTAAAGTGTGTCTTGTTGGCAGACCTAATAAATAATAAATAAGATAAAGAAAAATTGGCTTATAAAATACACTATAAAACCACTTACATCTTAATCAAAGCTATGCCTCTTTGCTCCAGCAAATCAGGCTGCACATCCATCAGAGATTTCAATGTTTCCAATGTGCTGACAATCATCTTTTCATCTGGTTCATTTACTTTCTCTACATATCTGTTGGTATGTTTGTCTAGCAAGTCAATAAGAGTGTTGTATGCACCCTCTTTGCCTGCTCTCACTCTATGGGCTAAGTCTTTATTGCATTCTGTCTGTAAAGTGAATTATACTAGTATTATGAATCGGTAGTAAACTACCTTGTTGGTCTATTGGTCGCAAGTGCTGCATTAGGACCGGGAGGTCCCCGGTTCGAGTCCGGGGTCGGGCAAAATTTTTGTGTGTTTTTCTGTTATAAAATTACTCAGCATGGAGTTAGGAAGTTGGCGGTTGAACGCCCGTGCCTCGGAAAGCACGTTAAGCCGGTGGTCCTGCGCCCGATTTCTCATTGGGCATGTAGGATTGTCGGAGTAAGGGAAAAGTGAGTGAACTTGTGTTTGCAAGCACACTTGTGCACTATAATAATTATGTTCTGCGCACTTGGCTGATCTCAATTGAGATATGCCACCATGGCTGAAATCGGTCGGACGCCTTATGAATTGGTGGTACTTATTGCAGCTGGTAACAAACATTAAAGTTACTATCTGATTCTACCGCTCAGTGGTTCCCAACCTGCTCCATTAAAAGATACATTGGATACTAGTAACTTATAAATATTTTGTGCTTTGAGTACATTATTACAGAGAATAGATAAATATGATGTTCATAATTTGTTTAGTATAATTAGAACATTAACATAAATAACAAAGCTGATTCTCTTTTAGTATCACAATATTTTAACAGAGAATATCCCACATGTGAGTCTTACACAATGTTGAGTGGGAGACATTGTAGCACATAAGTTTAGTGTATGTTTTTAGATTAGTGTCCAATTAAATCTATACTATTCTATATGCAAACAATAGACAACAAGGCATACTAAATTATGTTCAATTACAAAACTTAGCATTGTCTATTCTTTGCATGAACACGAAACTTGTTTTTTAATTTGTTGTTTTAGTGCTATTTAAAGCTCTAATGTCATTTAAAATTTTATTCAAATTTTAATGAGTGTTCATTAAAATTTAAATAAAATACAAACACATCTTCTTATAAATAAAAATGAATTGCTGTTTGAAATAAAACTAAGTCTTGCCCATGATCATGAGGGCTGTAAAGAGTTTGAAACCTCGGGTATCTAAATAATATGTTTACAATAACAATACATGCAAGCAACAAAAGCTTCTTACTCTAAGGACTGCAAGCTCATTCAGGATCTCATCATCAGGCTGGTTTCTGCTGCACAGTTCCTTCAGTTTACTGACTGAAGAACTGACTAGGTGGTTGTCTCCAGAGCCTAGTGACAAGTCTTTGATTATGTTTGAGAGGTCCACTCCCTGAAATAAAAATTATGTAAAAAATTTTATGAGAGGAAAATCAGAGAAGTTTTTAAATGTTTATGTTTGGATTTATTAAAATGAAGATACAACTCTGCTTATGGAATAATGAAAAGTTAAGTGTAACAATTAAAAGATGGACATGAGTACAGTAAAATAGATGAATCATCGTTATTCTGGTTTAATGAGGCTCTCAAGCAACTTCCAACCAACTGAATTTTCACATGGCAATAAAGCTAATACTGTAATATGATGTAATATTAGACTTGATACATGTTAAATGTATTTATAAAGAAGCTTAAGCACACTCACTTGGGCTTCAAATTGGGCGCAAGCCTCCTTGATTGCTTCCTCAGGTGTCATATCGAACTCCTCAATATTCTCACTCACAACTTCATCGTACGTCTCCTGTGTTATTACTCGAACCATATTTGCAGTTTAAGTAACTTATTAGAGCAAATTTTTAGTTAATTTCTGTATACACTCAATTTTAATTTGTGTTTTCATCCGCATACGGCACTTTTGTTGACTGATTCAGCAGTCAGATGTCAATAAAGTTTGACACTTCTGTACACGAGGTGTCAGTCAGCTGTCAAACGAACTTGTTCAAAAACAAGTCTCGATCCTTGTTCGATTTTCGATATTATCTTATTTGCTAAAAATAAATAAGACTAATATCAGAATAAAGTGGATATCCTAAGAATATGTTTGTAACATGCAATTACCAAAGATTTAATTTTAATTCATATTTGTTTGATCATAAGAAGTGTTTAAAAATCATTTCCGATTAAATTCCTCAAGGAACTAAATTCAAGAGGCATTATCTTGTTAACGTGCTTAGCGGTATTTGCGGTCTACTTTATTTATTTGGGTAAGAGTTTGACAGAAAACAGCAGTTCCGGGCACGGGCACGTTTTGAAACAACGATAGAATTTTTATTCAAAATTGGTCTGTTTTTAAATTGGTATAGCTTTATCATCAATCAATTCATTTTGGTGATTTTACTTTTGTTGAGGTAACAACAAAAAAATCTATCCATTTAATAAATTGATGCAATTATATACATAGTTCGATATTATTGGTTGTTTCGCATGGTTTGCTACGAGTTTCGAACAAACCTCAGATGACGCATTCGTGAGTGAAATGCAAATTGAAATTTCGTCTTTATCCTCGTAATTCTTACGATTTTAGTGTTGAAACGGGAAAAATACATTGTGATTTAAATTTAGAACAGATTTGCGAGGTGCGCAATGAGTTTTCTAGGTAAAATATTTGGTGGTAAGAAGGAGGAAAAGGGGCCTTCTACGCATGAAGCTATACAAAAATTACGTGAGACCGAGGAGTTGTTATTGAAAAAGCAGGAGTTTCTGGAGAGGAAGATCGAGACTGAGATACAGACCGCCAGGAAACATGGAACGAAGAACAAGAGAGGTATAAAAATTGAATTTTATGACGAGCGATTTCGACACGCAATGTGTGATTGCAATTTGCTTCTTTGTCGAATCGACCTTGTTTGTTAATCATTAACTGCTAGTCTTATGCCTAAATGAGCACACATTGCCTTATATTACTTGATATACTTTATTGGGAGGAATTTTAGTAACATTTTGTAAGAAATCTATCTATATCTATTGTTTTGGTAAACATTATAAATGTTTGACATAAGAATTCTATTACAGCTGTTTTCTTAGTATTTATTTGCAGATATTCGATGCAAATAGGATTGTTCTTCAACTTAATTTTTATGTAATTATGTTATTTCAACAACAAAATAGCCTAACTTGGTTTTTTTGACATTCATAATAAGCATGACTACAAAATCGTTTTTTTTTACAACAAAAATCAGGATGTATTTTACGTGAAGAATGAAAAAGAATTATTAACCCACTAAATTATTGATCACATTACGCACCTTGTTATTTTTGAATGAATGATGAAATACCAATTTGAGTCAGTCAAGCATGGCTATAGTGTTTCACTTAGGTGTATATTAGATTGAATTACAAACTTATTGGCTTGTGGCTCAGTGCCACAGTGATTGAATTTAATAGGTTCAATGATATACTAGAACACCTGTTAATATACTGCCTTTAAGATTGATAGATGAATCTGTAACTATGTTTAGAAGTAATTGTGTTCTGGAGTGCAAAATGTTTAGCCACTTAGCCAGGGATCTTTATACTAATACTACTACTTCTTATCGGTAACTGTAGGCAGAGCCATCCAGTCAGTTGGGCCGTCGCCTGAGTTAAGCACTCTGAAAAGAAGTAATGGCATAAATGTGTGACTGTTATTGAGCATTGAAGAATATTAATGATTTTAAGTAATTATGTAGGTAGCTTTGAATAAAATAGTCTTTTATAAACTGAATTGATATGTGTAATTCGTTCAAAAACAGTCAAAATTGAGAATCTTATAAGTGTTTAAAGTTCTGACCCATTGCACTTTTAAAAAAAAATCAACATAGTGCTATCATGTCACACTACAACATACAGAACATTGAAAAAATACTTTTCTCGTAGTTTAATGTCCAAAAATCGATGTAAGTTTTACGTGTGTAACATGCCAATGCATAATGTCCCTTTAGAAAACTGAAAATGTCTGGGTTATTTACCATATTGTTTTGTTTTAATGAGCTCCCGTTATTTCGGCACTGTTGCAAGCGCCATTATCACGGGTGATCATGGCGCTTCACCCATGTTGAGCCATGACAGTTTAAAATTATATACATAATGTCCCATTGTGAAATTGAAACACATTAACATTTTCGGGAGGGTGCTACATGAAGCAAGTAAAAATGCATGTCGACAAAAAGGCAAAATCCAAAACATGTCATTAAAACAAACCGATCTTACATTCCAGCGGCGATCGCAGCGCTCAAACGCAAGAAGCGCTATGAGAAACAGCTGACACAGATCGATGGGACTCTCACGCAGATCGAGGCTCAAAGGGAGGCTCTGGAGGGCGCCAACACTAACGCCCAGGTGCTGAACACTATGAAGGAGGCAGCCAACGCTATGAAACTGGCGCACAAGGATATGTATGTGCTATTTGTATTGATATTCTGTTGGACTTTTTTTTTTATTCTTTCGGGAAGACTTAGCTGTAAGCCTCAGACGGCTTTTCAGCTTCACTGGACTGGCTGGGGAGCGGAGGGCTCACACCCATTGTACATTTAATAATAATAATAATAATAAAACGCATTTATTGACCACAAACAGAAGAACAACAACAAAAAAGAAAAAAATAACACAATAGAACACAACATAAATTTGTGGTCAACAAGGTCCCAGCCTTTAAGAAACACTGTTGGACTGATATTGAAATGAATTACGATATGTGTAGATTCTGTCATATTGCGCTATGGGTCTTTGTAGGCCAATATTTTTACCACCATATTTCATTTCATTAAATATCTAAAGTTAATAAATAAATATATAAAGTTAATTCTTACATTCTCTAAATTCTGGACTCACAAAAATCTATGCTTTATCTATCAAAAAGCATGTATAAATTTTAATATACAAAATACATGTGTGATACATGTATGTTAAAAGCATGTTTGCCTATGGAATATGCTTTATTAATATTGACCCTAAATTTTAAATAAACACTTTAAATATATAAGTCATATCAGGTGTATAGATTTCTGAAATACCTCACAAGGCAAAGTATTGTCGCGAAGCGCTAGACCGAGATTGGCCTCCATTATTGTTATTGTTAACCAATTACCTAGCCATAAACGCGAAAACTACTATTCACCTAACAAGGGCTACAAATTTGTTTTGAAAAACTATATTTAACATCAAAATCAAAAGGCAAAATCAAAGTTACATTAATATAGCAATAATACGCAATATAAATGTATGGAAAATACAGCAAGTTTGATTCTAATTAATGTCAATTTAGGGGTGAAAGCCATCCGCTCCTCCGCAAGTCCAGTGATGATGACGAGGGTACTCCAAACCATTACACCTTTCCAAGAAACCCTCTAAAGGGTATCTTAGAAATCTTAAGAAACTAGATTTAAGACGTTTCACAACTACTCAACGTCCCACTAACGCCATCTACCCCTTTCAGAGACGTGGACAAAGTGCACGATATCATGGACGACATAGCGGAGCAACACGACATCTCGCGCGAGATCACCGATGCCATCAGCAACAACGTCGCCTTCCCCAACGACATCGATGAGGATGAGCTGGAGAAGGAGCTTGAGGAGTTGGAGCAGGTGAGGGGGTTGATGAGAAAGGATGAAAGAAAGAAGGAAAGAAAAAAGTCAAATGAAAAAAAAAAAGAAAAATGTAGTAGTTTATTGTTGGAGGGCGACTGTCAATCAAGATTTTTTTTATAGTAGAAATATGAGTAGTGTGCTTAATAGCGGCCGCCCGCGACTTCGTCCGTGCGGAATAGTTTCTTTTGGCAGCAATGATTAATTAAAATAGCCTAAATCCTGTTGCAACAAGCTTTAAGTTTACTGAGTTACCTGCATGCCAAATTTCAAGTAACTAACTAACTTAAGCGGTTTAGATTTTTCATACAAAAGGATTTTCCCGCTAATTCCCGTACCCTTGGGAATTTCGGAATTCATTTCTTAGTGCACCTCTATGGTACCTAAGCTACGTCCCTTTCGAATTTCAAGTGCAAACAAAAGTAGAAATAAATCTGTTTGTAAATTCAGTACTTAGCATTTCTTAACAAATTGTTAGGGAAATCTTTTGTGTCTGCAAAAAAATTTTAAATATCTGTTTATTTATAATCGAATAAAATTATAACCAAACGCAGTTCTAATATTCAAATCTAAACAAGAAAAAAGTACAAAAAGTTCTCTCCGGCGGGGAATCGAACCCCGGTCTCCCGCGTGACAGGCGGGGATACTTACCACTATACTACCGAAGACTTGCAAGTAATGGACGAAATTGTGTATCAGTTTATTATGACCAGTTGAATGGTTTGAAATTACGTCATCGCTATTGTGAATCATGTTGATTCCGAGAAAGATGTTTTTTTATTTTTGTTTTTGACTGGTAAAAAGCGGTATGCAATCGGATGCTGATGCAAGTTCCCACTAATATTCTATAATCCAAGCGAATTTGTCCGGGATGAATCAAGAAAGGTTTTTTCGTTGAGGAAAGAATTTCGGTGAAACTCAACTTGGTTTAAAAATAGATTGTTATGTTTTCGCGACCATTGTGCTCGAACCATTCTTCTTCCTGGTTCTCCTAAATTTTTTTTTATAATCAATTGAATGATCTGACTGATACTGGTAGTAGTCATTTTTATAGCTGAAATATTGCGTTTTTGGGACAACTTCTTAAATTATATCAAAAGATAATAATAATAGAGGTTTAGCTCCTCATTTCTGCCCCGTGCATAAGGCATGGAATGCTCTTCCAGGTCATGTTTTCCCTCCCTCCTATTGGGCTCTTCAGGCGGGACGTGAAGCGGCATTTAAGCTGGCCTTTAGGGTGAGTGTGATAGGCTCAATATGGTCTTGTGCCTGTCGACTTCATATGTGGATCTCACTACCGCTTACCATCAGGTGGAGTGAGGTCATCTTGTTAGCCTTTTATAAGAAAAAAATCAAACGATTAATAATTTATAATTAGTATTGTTAGACTGTGGCCAATAATGAAGTCAAATGATATTTTTTTTATCCTCATAAGAAAACTTAATAATAAAACATTGTAAATACATTGGACATGATTTATTTCCAATGTTTTATTATTTTGGTGACTTCCCGATATTTTGGCACTGTTGCACGGGTCAACTGAAGATCTGTGACATATAAAGTTTTCTAATGTGTGTGTATACATATGACATTTAAACTTTAAAGTTATATGTTGTACATTTAGCCCAGTCATATGAGGGGTCTCACCTCGGAATGAAATGAAATGAAATAATTTATTCTGCAAATAGATTTCCATGAAATACTTTTGCACGTCAAGTTGTAATCATATATCAGAATTAAAGAGCAAAGGTTTGTACCAATTTCCAGCTTATTTCTGCAGCATCTTCCGTTGAGATGTTGACCCCTTTTTTCACCTAATTTGACTGGGCTAATTGTCCCGCAGCCCCGAGGACGCAAGTAACATTTTTTTTCAAATTTATTTTTATTTATTTTATTTTTATTTATTTATTTAAGGATAGCCAACAAAACAATCACCTATAGATAACATAATTTACACGTTTAGTTTTATGACAATGCTAAAGTGATGCCATAATTACACTGGTCGACAGGATTTTGTAAAAGATACCAATTTACTTTATTCTGAAGGTTTTTGATGTGCTAAATATAATTCTCTTTAGCAGTATAGTTCTACCACATCAGGTTTTCGAGTATCATGAGCCTAAAAATCCAAAAAATTGCGTTTTCGGGTCACTTTCTGTGAAGTGTACGAAACCTGATATATTTTCTGACAAACATTTACAAAGATAGTCATTTAAATATAACTCTTGAGCCTTTAGATACCGGTGAATTTGCTCAGATATCATTTTTCTACTACAAGATATACAACTTTCAAATTTTTTTCCATACATTTATGATTGTCCTGTTTGTAAGGGGCGAAATTCAATAATTTCAAAATTGAATATCTTGATTAAGATAAAAGGTAGCTAAGCAAACCCAACAGTATTTATAGGAGCAATATTTATTCTTAAATGACATGTTTGTAAATGTTAGTTAATAAATATATTAGGTTTGCTACAAGTACCAGAAAGTGACCCAAATCACATTTTTAGGATGAGATATCTTAAAAACTTGACGTGATAGAGAAAACTTGTATAAGAAAACAATGTTTGGCGCATCGAAAAACTTTCGAAAAACTTTACTTTGGTTCCAGAGATGAAAAAAAAGTCGAAATTTGTCGACAAGTGTTATAGGCTGCCACGACATGCACAAAATGGAAATGAAAAAGAAAAAACAACTTCATGCTATGCTAAACTGTGGCAGCTGCAGTAGCCCTACGACTATAAATCTTGGGATCGAGAGATTCTCACTAGTGCCGCTGCCACAGGGGTAACATTTTACTGCAGATTTAACAGTAGTACCTACAGCAGACTTAATTATTATTATTTTCACTATTAATATAAATGGATCTTTTAATAGATCTCATAAAAACTCCTGGCCTATCGAATATGTTGACATTGGTCCCTTTAGAAATTTTGTTATAAAGTAACTGCATTCTGTTCACTGTCGACAAATGACCCAGGTTGCTTTTAAACCGTTTGATAGAAAACAGAGTGTATTTAGAAGGTCGTGGTAATTATATTAACACTTTGGTCGCCCGGCCGCAGGAGGACCTGGACAAGGAGATGCTCGGCATCAGCGTGCCGACAGACACGCTGCCGGACGTGCCCGCCGTCGAACTGCCCGACAAGCCCAGGCCGAGCAAGTCCAAGAAGGAGGGTGAGTCATACATAATATTGTAAGATTTTAGACTTTCGCGTTCCATTACACTAAATACACCGTGAAATTTTGGTGGTTGTTTTCCCGCAGTAAAATGATTCTATCTAAGTAGTACAATAGATTTGTGCAGTTCATTTTTGTTAAAATCAATAAATGCCGGTTTTACGAAAGGTTTAACCGAAACTCGAAAGCACGTTCGAACCGCATTATGACTTAGGTTGTCGAGCTTCTTTAGCTTTAAGCATCGATTTCATGCGTCAAGCAGTACCTGATTACGTCACATCTTATAAAAGAACGATAGCTTCTCTCGTTTTCGAGTTGGAAAATTATTATTTTGAAAATATGAAAAAAAAAAACATTTTTTTTCGAGGAATAATTTGCATGATTCGATAGTATTACTAAAGGCAAATCGTTCTGCCACGGGAAAACAACCACTAAAATTTCACGGTATATTTGTCTTTATGGGTCTATACGCGTTATTAGGAGTAGCAATTTACGCGGTATGCACTTACTAAGTGCATACCGCGGAAAGTTACGTCTAATATAAACCCGGATTCAGTGAGTGTTGTGTGTCATACAAATGTGGGTAGCTGTACAAATGACATTAGTGCTGGTTCAGGGGTGGATCAAGATATTCACAACCGCAATGGCAGACGAAGACGGGAGGCGCCAGTTCGCTCGCGACCACGATTGGTGTAACCCAGTCGAAACGTCGGGCAGTAAGTAGCTATGTAATTTGCTACTCCTAATAACGCGTATAGACCCATAAAGACAAATATTTAATACATAATATTGTGGCCATTTTTATTTGCGGCCCGAACGGGACACCTGCGGGACTGCAAAACGGGACTTTTGATGTCCTAACTGAGTCATACATTACTTGACCAGGGGGGACATTAGATTGACCATGTGACTTATCGCGTCTCATCTCATGTTAATCCCATAAAAAATATAAATATTAAATATTTCACAACATCACATACATTGATCTGATCCCGTGGTAAGTAGCTTAAGCACTTTGTGTTACGGGTAGGTAGGTATCACAATCAACAGTGGATGCACAAATATATCTACTTAAATATATTTAATAACCCACCCAGATTCGGAACAAACAACGATGTTCGTGACACAAATATTTATCCCGGGTGGGAATAGAACCCACGACTCTTGGAACCGTAGGTAGTAAAGACCCACTATTGAACTACTTCTAGAAAAAAAATCATACAATCAGGTCCAGTAGTTAAGCTACAGTGAAGACTTTTATACTGAATTCCGGCTTCTTACAAAAATTTCACAAAAATCTCAATAACTTTGGAACTATTGAAAATCGCTGAACATACATGGGGGTTATATCGATAGGTATTGAAGTCCCCCATCGATTGACTTACGATGATCCACCCCTCCTGTTACACCCTGTATACTCCGCTTAATGTCAGGGTGGTGTTAAATTATAGTATTGTCTATTATTTGCGCGAACACTACACATTTGAAATAAAACTATGGATTAATCTCTCGTGTATTGTTTATTCTAAGCATATTATTTAGAGACCGAACATTTCGAGCTCTTTACAGCGCTCGTGGTCTCGGGCAGATTTAAGGTGACAGTTGTCTTCTGAAGACAACTGTCACCTTAAGTCTGAGGGATCCAGGGGAGGGTGGGACCATCATCCTAACGAACTCGCCCGCCAACTCACTATAGACCAGTATGTCAAACGACTGAAACGCCATCACATCTTAGAGCTTGAAGATCATCAGTAGAGTAGCTCTGGGAAGCCTAATATGAGTAGATGCCACCAATGGGAGGCCACTCTTCATGACAGCATCATACAACACACTTGCTCATAGTCTAAGGACTGATTGCAAATTTAAAAGTAACAAAAAAAAAGTCTGAGGGATAGCAGTATCTGAGAATTATGAGAATGAAAGAACAGATACCCCTATCTTCTTATCCTGTAGCAGGGACCATGTGAACCGTTCACTTGAACCCTTTAGGATCTTTGATATTACCCCTATTTGTTCCATTCTTGCAATACTGTCTGTGTAATCTTGGATTTGATTTCATTGTGCACTATAGTCTATAATATTGCTTATCATACCTAAAAAGCTTACACAAATGTAAAGAAAACCATACTTTTCTTTAATTTTATTTTCATAAATTTTATTTCCATAAATTTTCCTAAAACGTCAAACGTCATACGTCATGCCGTTAAAATATAGCGGTTTATTGTGGTTTAGGAGCAAACATTAAATGTCGTTTTATAAAAAGTCGAGTTTCTCTGTAAGAAGAGACTCAATTGTGTTTAATTGATGGTGTCACCTATATTATCTCAGAAAAAGAATTTATCTTATACATATAATATCTTGTTTGCAGAAGACGACGAAGACTTCAAACTGTTGCAGTCCTGGGCCACATAAGCGGGTAACACCTAAACCTTTAACCTTAATGGAGGTAGCTCTGTTCTAGTCGTTTGTCTCCTTCCTACTTCACTATTACAGTAGGGGGGGAAAGTGACAGAGAGAGTGCGGAACGACGATATGTAAGGTTGTATTTTGTGTGAGGGTCAATTAAAAAATATATTTTTACGACGTATTGAAAACCTCTTCCTTTTTTGAAACGGCTAAAAGACGGTGAAGTACTGATATTGATGTTTGAGTTCAAGTCTTTAATTATAATGTATTGAATTCAAACACTGGCGTTGAATGTGTTAAATAGACAACATTCTGAAATAGTAACGGGTCCTTTACAGTATATTTATGCAGTATCAAATTATATTTTGATCTGTTTTAAAATATTTTTGTCAATAACTAAAAACTTTAATAAAAAAGAAACAAAATTATATCATTCATGTAAATTATTTAGTGAGTCAGAAAATTGTATCCATCTTGTTAAGTAGGTGACCTGATCGATCATCTCGTTTATTTTTAAATATCAAAAGCAGAAAGTAACTTTATTTTAAAAACAATCTAACTAACATTACGCTAAACAATGTGTATCTAAACTCTTTCTACTTGTGTGTCATTCTTAGTGATTACAAATTCCACCAACGTTTTCAGTACCCAACCTGATTTTTAAATCGTCGTACTTTTTATAGTTGACCTTCACACAAAAACGTGTATAAATATGTATGTAACGATTCTAACTTAGGGCTTGCTTAATATAAGCATCGGAAAGTTTTTATTGCCTTAATACCGTTGGTTCGTGTCGTAAACGTGCCTTTCTTTTGAACTGTCATCTTGACATGCTGCAACTGTCAAAATGACGTTTACTGTCAATTGAATTTTCGAAAATGTTTTTTAAAGTTGTAATAAATAATTTCAATTAAACGAGAGTCAAATTAATCATTCTATTGAATGGTTGAATAGTTTTCAGTTCTCTTAACTTAGTAAATTCTTTCACAAGGTTGACCATGTTTATTTAATTTTGGCCATTTCCTTTCATTTCCATTATGTAAGAGTCAAATTGGATTTTTTGTATTTTATATTAAAACAAATATTAATCAAAAAATATTATATTGAAGATGTTTAAATAGTGAAGGCATGTCTACGACATACGAATCAATGCTTTGAACAAGTTTTTTCATATTTAGTCAAAATATTGATGGTGATCATCTAGATCGGAGCGTAGGTTATGCAGGTATGCTGTATGTATCATTTCTTATGTATATTATTTGTTATGTAAGTTAAAAGAAACCTCATTCTATAACATAGGATTTATGCGTTATTTTTGTTATATTTTTTTTTGTATTGAAACCTTTTTATTGGATTGAGGTTAGCACTAAATAGTTGATAAGAAAATTTTACAGCGTAAAATTTACTTGTACAAGCGAATCTTAAAAACTGTTTTGTTTTGAAAACGTACATTTTTCTAAAAAAAAACATCAATAATGTAAAAAATCACACAAACTAAAATAAATATAAATGTGAGTCTTAACTTAAATGAAAGGGTAAGCTATTTTTTTTTTATAAAAATGTACGTTTTTAAAATGTGATAAAAATAATTTCAATATTGTTAATTAGGTTAGTGCCTAACTTGTGAAAGTAAACCGTACATTTTTAAGCCGTAATAATACTTTGTGCATATGTTTCAATAAATTTTATTTTAAGAAATGTATTGCGTTTTATTTCACTTAAAGTTGTTTCGATACTAGGTAATACCGACGCGACTCCATAAATTTACAATAAAAAAGACGTGTGGCACTCGGGGACTGCCGCGGTATAGCTATTGCATAGCATCGTCCAATTTCGGAGCAGCTCGTCTCGATTCGTGCGAGTTTTGTAGAGTCGTACAATACGTCTAACCGCACGCACACAAACACCGTGCCGAAGTCTACCGAACTGAAACGACGTTAGACGATTGTGAGGTTTTTTTCACTACGGAATTTCTTGGTTCGGTCGCCGCGCTCTAAGCCCGCGATAAAAGCTATGCAATAGCTTAAAAATCAACAACGACACACTTAGTTATAAAGTCTAAAATACTTGACTTAAAACAATAACTAAAACTTGTCAGAACGAAAATTTTGCAAAATTGCGTAATTTATGTATAACCTTTAGGTAATGGTTTGAACATCTTGCTAAATTTCCTTTGTGAGGTCACTTTAAAATGGACTACATTTTCCCAAGCAAATCTATTGTCGACCAATGGTTACTTACGCCTTTATAATATTAGTAAGAAAAGTAAAACCATTTTCTATCACCCCATATGCTTTGCGGATATCACAAATTTTATAAGGAAAGAGAGAGCTCTCGATCTTACGCTCCATACAAATAGATCATCCATATTCATACTGTATCGTAAAACGTCAGTTGATACAATACGACCGATAACCATTTACAATTAGCCAACGGTACGTAAATGGGTTGTGTAAGTTATTGTACGCTTGTCGAGTTGTTTGTTTCGTTAATGAACGTTAACAGAATTTTTACACTTGGATGTTGTAGAAAACTGAACAACCAAAATTACGCGAATCACTGTTACTTACTACTGATGACTAGTACTACTAATTAAGGTACCTGTCATCGCTTCTCTTCGGGTATGTTATACATAGAAACCCTCCTCCTAAATCCCATTATAAAAAAAACCGCATCATAATCAGGGCCGTCTTAAACTAGGCTGGGGCCCTTGGGCACACAGGAATTTGGGGCCCTATTGGAAAGTAAAAAATGCTTTACTAAGTATGACCATTCGGGTAATAAAAAAAACTATATGATATAACATGTCATTAATGATATTAGAATGCTGCTGGTTTTTTGGTTACGGTTTCTTCCAGGATTTCCGTTGAGCAAAATCTTCTATGTTAGGCCTGTGATTAGGCCTTGTTTAGACAGTGCAGCTTGACTTGTGTTGTGTATACTTGTATGTTGATCTCGTACCGCAGCCCCGGAATCAGAATCTTAGCCTACGTCTATTTGTCAAGACTTAGTTGAGATTAGTAGGTGTGAGAGCCATCCGCTCCCTAGGGTTGCCAACTATACTGTTTTAAACAGTATTATACTGTTTTTCCTCAATTATACTTTTTACTGTTGAACAAAAAAAAAGTATACAAAATACTGTTTTCCGATCGAAATGGAAACACGAAGGACGATCACACAAATTTATTTTTATTCCGTCAGACGGTACTCACTGCTCAGAGCAGCGCAGCCGAAAACCTTAAACAAAATTTAAATACTGTTCATTTTCCTATGATACTGTTTATTATTCTTTACTGATCTGAATATAGGTACTTTATTTCATTTAAAATAAGTTGGCAACCCTACCGCTCCCCCGCATGTCCGGTGTGATAATGACGAGGCTACTCCAAGCCATCATCGTATGTCAGTTAGAAAAAAAAGGGGTCTTAGGGTACGGTACATTAGACCATCCATCAGCCCCGGATCTACTTATCTTACTTTTAGAATCGAGGGGCATATGCCCTGGTTTGTCTCCTCTTAGATCCGGGGCTGCCGTTTCTTTATACATAATGAGTTTGTGTGGTTATAGGTACCCCCTGTGTCTCTGTACTTGATCCCATGGTATTCACTACACAAACCCCTTGCGTGAGTGCGCGAAAGGTTTTCGTAAGCTCAAATCGGCCTACTATTAACAAGAGTCTCGTTAAAACGTAAATAGCTCTCATAATAACACATAATCATCGTAGTCCGTTTATGTACAGTTGGTAATGAAGTTGGATGCAATATTTTGAAATTGGTTGGCGCTTGCGTGATTTAGGGTAAATTTGGAAGAAGTAAGTTAACAGTTTTAATTGATTTTGTGATCTTAATCTGTCGAACAAGAAAATGTCCGGGATATTTCCCATGTTGTTTTGTTTTAATAAGCTCACGATATTTCGGCACTGTTAGCTAAGTTCTCCCAAACTAATAGACAAGTTCTACCGAATTAGGGATGTGATGTGAGTCTTCCGCTCCCCCGCCATTCCGGTAATGCTGCAGAATCCCTCTGAGGCCAACAGATAAGTCCTCCGAAAAAATAAAGCAGAAGCAAAAAGAAAGCAGTTCTAGATCAACAAAGTTTTAAAATTGACTGCACATCTGTATGTATTTGTAACAAAATAAATATGCAAATGAATAACTAAGTCGTCTGCGTATTATCAATGTTATGTCACTCACAGCTATTCGTGATGCTCTGTTAAATATATCGTCTGAAGTTAAGATGCAGTTATACTTTCACAGTATTTATGACACAAAACTAAAGTAGGTTGCAAGTATTTTTTAACTCCAAATAAATTCGGTCAAGCGCGAGTTGGACTCGCGGACAAAGGTTATATAGGCTATATACATTGAAACATTAATTAATAATTTACAGATAGAAGAATCATAAAGTGAACCCTTAGACAGTCGGTAATTAATTTGAATAAAACTAAAGGTCTGCTGAAAGTTTGCCGACACCTGCCCCAGAGAGGTTCAATTTTTCGGACTCGAAAATATACTATGTATAATATAATATATGGATCTTGGATTGAAGTGGAGTTGGGCGGGCCACGCCTGACGCATAAATCCTGAAAGATGGGCTAAATTGGCCACACAATTGCGGGTTAGTTGATAACACAAACTAAGAATTTCTTCGGTTTCCTCACGATGTTTTCCTTCACCGTTAAAACGTCGAATAATCGTACACATATGAAATACGCAGTGGTAGGTAAGTGGCGGGGTTTGAACTGGCTACATCTTGTTTGGCCTCATTGGTTTGCATCGACCTTAGCCACTAGAGCCTAGTGACTAGGCTATCCATCGACTCTAGTGGTGGTTGTATAGTGAAATTAAGGGATAGCATGGCAGCCCAATCGTCCTACCAGGACTACTTGCAAACTAAACGCTTACATAACAACATTTGCATCGTTCAACTAGCGGGCACACTCGCAATCACAACATACATTGTCATTCGCGCGGCGCCGCGTGTGCGCAGTGAATTTTGATTTTCGCGCCCGTTCCGAACTCTTGAAACACTTTCCCTGCAGGCGTATTCTGATAGTTGTGGTGTAGAATCGTTTTTGTATTGCTTTTACTGGCGATTGGCTAAAGGATTGCCGCACTATACCCATGTATCAGTATTCTCTATGCTATATATAGAGTAAGCCCGTGCCCCAGCATTGGGGACGTAAAGTATATGAGCTGATGATGATGTGTTGCGGGGAGGGTCACCAAATTAATCTGGTTCAGTGACAGTGTCTCTCGGAAGTCTAGTTAAATGCTAGTGCATCTATCGTAAGGTCCGAAGCCACGAAGAAAACCATAATAATGCATCTCAAAATCATATTTAATTTTTCCGTGGCCATTTTCAGTATTTGGTACCTTATCTATGGGGTTTTTAATGAATCATTAATTTAGCATGTCGTTGAAAAAAAAATTATCAGTCAGTATGCATGTAAAACTTTAGTATTTCAAATGCGTCGGCAACATTGAAATACCTTCTAATGACTTATGCTACCGTTAAATGTTGTGTTGTAGGTATATCAACTGCTCAGCTTGCAGACATTTCAAACAGTTATTTTAGCAGACTAAAAATCTATAGAAAGCAGAATTCAAGTTTCATGCTACGTCTAGAATGTCAAGATTGTCAACTGCTACTGAATCTAAAAAACGATTTCGGCCAACCCTCTCTACCAGAATAAGGCCGCGACCATTTAATAAGATGCTGTAACGATGGTTTATATCAAGTGACCACTATTCGCCGTCCGCAGTCATAACAGTAGACGCTCGAAGCACGCACGATGACGCTCATAAAAGCGGTGAGTGATGAACAAATGATGATTAATTAATCATCATCATTAATTTGCTACGAAAAAGTGCGCGGTTAAGCAACGCCTGCCGTGGCGGTACGTGGATGGGTGACCGCGCGTTTGAACGGCGCTTTAGTTGTAGCTAATTATTAGTAGTCTAGTTCGTGTTATTAGTTTTAATAGTGGTGGTTGTACAGTGAATTTTAAGGATACCTTTGCATGTTGGGTGAACGGATGGTTCAAAGTGATATTGCTACTGTGATTCCAAAAACAAACAAATTCAAGTATTAATAGATATAAATTAGCGAGTGGTTTTTGCGTGATATTTAATATCTATCCATTTGAAACTGTATTTTAGGGAATTTCTTATTAAATCTGGACTCAAATTCTGAGACTGGTTCAAACAATTGTCTTTCTAGTCACGAAATCCACAGTTTTCGCGCCAAAGTGTTCAAATAAATATTTATTCGATTCTGACCCTTTTTAAAAATCTTTGATCTACTAACCAACTTCCTTCTACTACAAACTTTGAACTTGCATCCATCCAAAGGACTCGACCCCACCTGAAACTACAGTGTTAATAATTTACTTATACATAAGCCTAACCCATCGACGCTCTAATAAAATTGTTTTCCTTCTTACTATTCCAGATAACCCTTCTCCTCGCGCTTCATACGGTAACAGCAACCGTCGACCTGAAACAACTTACAGCATCTTTACCAGAACACCTTGAAAAGCTGAAAGAATACAAAACAACCGCCATCCATACAGCTGCCGCTAAGCTGCAAGACTTGAAGGAAACAGCCGTACACAACCTCCAACATTTAGGAGACGATATAGACTTAAACAACTTACACAAACTAGACATCCTACAAATAGGACCAACTCTGCAAAAGAAGTACAACCTCTTGAAAGAGTTCTACAACAAACCCGCAACTAAGGTCAATGTTGTCCATATTTATGGAGACGATTTGAACTCGCATTTCGAACACGCTCATCACGCTAAGTTGATTCATCACGGTCATCACGGCCATCATGGTCATCACAGCCATCATGGTCATCACCATGATCACTATCATGATCTTCCAGAGTGGGTGTTAGTTGGGGCTCATGCTTGATTTGTTAAGTAGCCTAATTGTTAAGGAAGTCATTATCAGATATTTAGGTAGGTACTTTGGTATTGGAAGCTTTATTGTTCAAGGTCCTATGTGGGTGAATTGCGCACACTTTATAGTTTCTCTGTAAGTTTCCGAGTAGGATATATTAGTACGAGTCAGACTTTTTGTTTATATACCACCGGTTTTAAGCTTTAGAGCCCAAAAATTGGCTTTCCAAAGCAGTTTACACTAATTAAGTGTAAGCAAAATCATCGCTACTTATATTTTGTACGCATAGGATCATCATTTTATCATCTTAAATTTAAGCGGTATGCTAAGAACTGATGAAAAGGGGTAAACACATCTACCTGCTAGGGAACAATGAAGTAATATCAACCTACTTAAGGCCTCTTTTCTTTATCAAAATATTGCGTGTATCTTTTAGTAGGTAATTTTTCTTTAAAGTTTTCCGTGAAACTTGCGAATCAAATGGTCGTTGCCATATTCTTCTTGACCATAGGTCGTGGCGGTGTTTGAAAAGGCTCTACTTGTTTATTTAGCAGTAAATAGCGTTATTGACTTCAATGTAAATAAAACCGTTAAAATTAAACTTAATATTCTTTGATGTTATATGGTAACTTTAGAATAATAAGTGTTTCAGAAAAGAATCGATCCAGCGGCTTATTTCCACGTATAACTTAATAAATTTATAACTATGTATGTATGTATTATATTTTTGCAGGTACTCAGAAATATAAACTCTTGGACTCTACCACTGTTATGTATCTTTGCATTCTAGTACTTATTAACTTTAAGAAATAAATTTAGACGTTTTTCTTGTGGTATTTAGCGTTATTTAGCTTTAATAACTTAATAGTAAGCCTTTGTTAGTAGGTGTTTGATCCAAATAACTTAGACTAAATTATTATTGTTGACAGAGTGTATTCTTGCGTAGTATTGATTGGATATATTCTGATTATGTTTATTTGTACATGCACTGTATATGAAAGTCACAATGTAATTTAATGTTATGTACCTAACGGTTGTTGTGAATATAAATATATGTTTTTTTACATAATTTCAACGATTTTTTTTACATTTACCTACTCCACAGTGGAAAACTTTATAAAACTCGATCTATTTACACTTTGCTTTTAAAATTACTTTCTTTTTGGTATAGTCAGAAAAAACAACTGTTGTTTTTAATTTTGAATGATAATTTGTTAATTTTTTTTAATAAAACAAACAAGCCCTGTGATAAGTCTTTACAATATCAAATAGCAAATTACAAGTAAATACATCATAACATACTTTATTAACATACACAAACAACAAATCACTTGTCAATATTCAAATCGCTCAACAATTTATCAAATACGTCATCAGTGCTACCTTTAGGCATGAACTCATCCATCAATCCATTTTGAAAGTCGCCAAAGTCCTCAGAAGTAGTCGTGTCAGCCAATCCAAGTTCCGTCAAAAGTGTCAAATTGTCAATGTTGTCACTTTTGACGGATGCGTCAAGTGCGTCATTCGAGTCTAAACCGGGGAGTAGTGTGTCAGACGATTCTGTGTCATCTTTGTCTTTATTCTGTCGCCGGTTTAGTACTTTTGACTCTTTCGTGTCTGTGTCGGATAGATCGTGGTATTCTTGTATTTCTTTTCCAAATTCTATGTCTTCTTCTTCTTCTGGGTTGTCCTGTGAATAATAGAAATACGTAGATTTGCATTAACTAGTAAAATATAACTTAACTATAGAACTTAAATATAATATAACTAACTACATACTGTTATTTCAAGCCGATTAAATTAAAAATTCAAAAAAATGTACATAATACATTTAAAAAGTAAAATATATTCTGAACTACCCTATCGTCGGAGGACCGATCTATAGCAGACGTGAATTTAAATTTTTCATTGCCTCTTTCACCCCCCATATCTTTGAAACGGTTGAACCGATTTTTATGAAAAATAGCTAAAACACTCGACTAAAGTTGGGTGCCTTTCAAACAAAAGAAACTGGATCGAAGTCGGTTCACCCGTTTAGGAGTTTCGATGTCAGACTGACACACATACACACACACACGTCAAATTTATAACACCCCATCTTTTTGCGCCAGGGTTTAAAAAAGTCCTTACTTGACCTAATCACACGATATATAAGACAGTTTTTTTAATTTTAATAGTAATGAAACGCCAAAGTTCAACTACTCATAGGTAAGTTATGTTATTCTAACAAAAATAGTTTTGCATATTATTATGCAGGTAATTTTTATACTGTACAACATAGCAATCTATATTTTTTAAATGAGTAAAATAATCGAATGAGGTCGTCCATTCCTTCAGAGAAAATGAACAATTTATATCGCAAAAACCCCTTGATTAATATACGAGACTTACTTGTAAAATCTGCGCTGTGGATTTATATTGGAAGGCGTTTTGTGATAAGTCTACTTCCACCGGGAACAGAGTGGCGTTTTCCTTTAGATGCTCGACCGTTTCACTGCAAATATAAACAATTGTTACATTACAATAAACAATTGTTACATTACAATCACTTAATAATATATTACAGCGTCTGCCAGGGCCGGATTCAGGGGTTGGCCATCGAGATTACAGCCCTGGGACAAAGGAGGGTTTAATTAGGTTTAATACAAAAAGCCTCACAAAGGTGCATTCGAAAAAAATACAATTCACTGTCTAGTACTAAACACCTAAAAATTCCATCGATATTTGGATTCAGAACCATTAATCGAGTAGTGGAAATAAGGAATTCGGCCATTTTGTCGTCATGTTCCGACACGATAATGGCTGTAAATGTTTATTCAGGAATATCGGAAATCCAAGGTCTCGAAATTCCCTTTTTATCAACGAATTATCAAACTCACTTGTGATAAACAGCTAATCCCTTGATGAACCTCTTCAGTTGGTACGCCACGTCTTGCGTCTTCTTGTTTTCTAGGAGTTCTAGTTTGACTAATACATCGGATCTGAGGCGAGCAAACCTAGCTCTTGCTTCTTGGCGGCAACGGAGAATTAGTCTGAAAATAAATTAATAGGTTTTTATTTTTGTTTTTGTGACCAACCATTGGAGTTCTTTTATACTTGACATAACTATTTTCATTATTTTATTAATTTCATTTTTAAAATACTACCTGAGCCAGCGACTTCGTCCGCGTTTATAGCGGTCGTTTCGGTGATGTTATACACCGTGAAATTTTAGTGGTTGTTTTCCCGCAGTAAAATGATTCTATCTTAGTAGTACAAAAGATGTGTGCAGTTCTTTTTTGGTAAAATCAAAAAATGCCGGTTTTACGAAAGGTTTAACCGTAACTCGAAAACACGTTCGAACCGCTTTATGACTTAGGGTGAAGAGCTTCTTTAGCTTTAAGCATCGATTTCATGCGGCAAGCAGTACCTGAATACGTCACATCTTCAAAAACAACGATAGCTTCTCTCGTTTTCGAGTTGGAAAATTATTATTCCGAAAAAATCGAAAAAAAAAATTTTTTTTTTCGCGGAATAATTTGCATGATTCGATAGTATTACTAAAGGCAAGTCGTTCTGCCACGGGAAAACAACCACTAAAATTTCACGGTGTATAGCCTAAAGCCTTCCTCGATAAATGGTCTATATAACGCAAAAATAATTTTTCAAATCGAACCAGTAGTTCCTGAGATTAGCGCGTTCAAACAAATAAACTCTTCACCTTTATAATTTTAAATCATTAGCAAAATATAGAGCTCACCGGTGAGTATTATATGAGTATTCGTCGTTCTTACATCTAAAGTACCAGAAAGGAACTGTAGGTAAGGTAGGTAGGAAATGTATTCACAACTTTTAGACTTACCAAGAATACTTCAAATTTACAACTCTTCCTTGCAGGTATTCAGAACTTGTAGACCTAAACGGACAAGAATACTTCAAATCTAAGTGTCTATCTCACCTGTATTCGTAGTTCCCAGTCTCAACCCTATACAGCGGTTCTTGCAACGCGTTGTATCCGTATTCTTCGTCATCCATTTCCTTGACTTTGAGACAATAGGACAAGTATTCGAATTTTGTGTCTGCGTATTTTCTGATGGTCAGTTTTGTGTCGGGAATAGCTTTGTTTAGGTAGGTACCCATGTCTGCTAATATCTGTTGAAAAACAATAATATTCAAATGTAAAAAGTTTACGAAATTGTCTTTGGCGATATATTAAATCAGATGATGGACCACAGGGATGAATTTAGGAAGAAAAAAAAATTTAATTGACTGGCTCGGTGGAACAGTGGTTCACTACCTACGGTTCCAAGAGTCGTGGGTTCGATTCCCACTCGGGACAAATATTTGTGTGACGAACATCGGTGTTTGTTCCGTGTCTGGGTGTGTTATTAAATATATTTAAGTATATTTGTGTATCCGCTGTCGTTTCTGCTTTCTGTAACACAAGTGCTTAAGCTACTTACCACGGGATCAGATCGATGTATGGGATGTTGTGAAATATTTATTATAAAAAAATATATTTGTAGCATTAGTCAAATGACACTTAACAAAAACAGACAATCGACAAAATATAATACCAAAATACATTACATGTAAGTACAATCAACTGGTGCTATTTGAGGTTAATTAATAAAATATATATTCGTATCATTAGTCAAATGGCACTTAACAAAAACAGACAATCGACAAAATATAATACCAAAATACATTACATGTAAGTACAATCAACTGGTGCTATTTGAGGTTAATTAATAAAATTCTGGCAGCTAAAATAAATCATGAAACATGCCAATCCCAAATTTTACAGAAATGCTTTGGCTAAAACCAAAGCATCTCTGTAAAATTGTGATTTTATCTAGCTTTTATGGGTTTTTGCATAAACTAACATTGAGCATTTGATTTTTAGTCACATTGCAATCAATGTGACCAAAAATCAATTCATACTAATAATAATAATTTAAAAGCGCCGATGGCCGAGTGGTTAAGGTCGTTACTTGCCATGCGAGAGGTCGCCAGTTCAAACCCCGCCAGGTACCAATGTGTTTTTCAAATTTGAAATTCATATGTACTATCATTCGACGCTTTAACGGTGAAGGAAAACATCGTGAGGAAACCAGCACACCGGAGATATTTTTCAACGGTGTATGAAGCCATGTCAGAGGCCTACGGGCGGTTTAAAAAACTCTGACACCAGGTTGTTCATCAACCATACGATAAGAAGAAGAAGAAGAAGAATTCATACTTTTCCTACATTGATTGCAAGGTGACCAAAAAACTATTTCACCAACTCACCGGCTTCAAAGCTTTCAACATCTTGATCCCATCCCTCTCCAGCTCTCTATGGTACTGTCCGAACTTGCTGAACGCTTCCGAGGCGCGGGCCTGAGGCTCCCTCACGCCTATGGCGGCGAATATGTCCCCTATCGACTTGTACGTTTGGAGCAAGTCGAAGTACGCTTTGAGCATTCTGTAAATCATAATATCACCAGGACATGAGGCACAATGATAGATAAATAAATATCTGGGACATTTCCACTCATGGTCACTTTTTTTTTTTTACGCGGAGAAATGCTTATTGCACCGTCACACCCGGGCAGGGGTTTGCCCGGGGTGGTGTGTGGGACTCCCGGCTTGCCGGAGACTGGTACTCCCGACGAGCTGCTCCTGAGAAGGTGACTCAGGGGATTACCCACTAAAACTCCGCGGTGTGACGCCTCTGCCATTGGTGGTGCCGTGAGAACGGAAAGGATCCATGACATCCATAGCACCACCAGGACACACGGTCATCTGACCCCAAACTAAGCAGAGCTTGTACTATTGGCGTCAGAGACTGATATACATACATATATATTTAAAAAAAACATACTTAAATACATAATTACACCCAGACACGGAACAAACACCGATGTCCATCACACATATATTTGTCCCGAGTGGGAATCGAACCCACGACTCTTGGAACCGCCAGCCAGGGTCACTAACCACTGTTCCACCGAGCCAGTGAAAGCCAATGATCTATTTATTATTTTGTATTTCAGTATACATGCTCGTCGATTACGGGTAGCTACTTTTAATCGACGAATGTTCCAAATTTAAATTATAAAAAAAAATATTTAGTTGTACATAGATTGAAGCTTATTTTCTATAAGCTTATGTAATGAAGTATGTCAGGTTACAGTGGGTTTCATTGTAATTTAAAAAAAGGGTCAACATTTTTGAAAACTTTCTTTTAGCTTTTAAAATATTCTTGGTAATTAATAAAATTTATATTTCATTTTCCTATTGAATGACAGTGTCGCAGACAAGAAAGAGAGATATGATATCAATCGAGTGATGGATTATAAAATAGTAAAAGATGAAATATTTTTTTCGATCGTCAAAATAATAAGCTATATTTTTATAAAATTATTTTATAGTTCAATTTAAATACGTCGATGACCTCACTCCACCTGATAGTAAGCGGAAGTGAGACCCACATATGAGGTCGACAGGCACAATAGACCATATGGAACCTGTCGCACTCACCTCGCATAAAAAAAGAAAATAAAATCCATCCCTAGAAAAACACAGTACATTATTCTCTCACCTTTTAGCATGTTCCACAAGCCTCTTATAAGTAGTCTCTGTACCCCTCAACTCATCCAACTTGGCTACTAAGGTATCGTTACACAGTATCGCTCTAGACAGGCCCAAGGCATCAGCGGCGCCCGAAGACATGTTCTCCACTAAACGATGTTTCATCTTCTTCATTATTATGTCCAGGGATTTCCCTTGCTTCGGATCGGCGTGGAGTTTGTTGTAGTTTATTGTCACTTCGTCCTGGTAATGGTAAATTAGTGTGTAATTCAGGGTTGAAGGTTTTTTGATTTTCGGCATGTAATAAAAAAAGGCGTCCGACCGATTTCAGATCTCAATTGAGATCAGCCAAGTGCGCAGGACATATTATAGTGCACAAGTGTACGCGCAAACACAAGTGCACTCTCTGTTCCCTTACTCTCATAGTTCGGTGAGACGGCAATCCGACATGACCGATGAGAGATCGGGCGCAGGACCACCGGCTTAACGTGCTTTCCGAGGCACGGGCGTTCAACCGCCAACTTCCTAACTCCGGGCTGAGTAATTTCATTACAGAAGAACTCACACAAATTTTGCCCGACCCCGGACTCGAACCGGGTACCTCTCGGTCCTAACGCAGCACTTGCTACCAATAGACCAACGAGGCAGTTTCGGCATGTACGGTGATGATGACAAGGCTACTCTAGCTATCACCGTTATCAGTAAGGAAAGAAGAACGCATGAGTTGGTACTAAATAGAATATGGGTTGTCGATTCATGACATACTTCAAACTTCATGCTAAGCCATAGAAACATTTTGAAAACAAATTGAACAACTAAATTGGTCCAACATGGAAAAAAAATCTTTTTCAGTTGTAAATGGTTTTTATTTTATGATAAACTAGCGACCCGCCCTTGCTTCGCTTCGGGTATAATCTCAATTCGGTAGGAACATCGAGTAATTGAAAAATAAGATATTTCGTAAATTAAACTTGAACACCACTAAAATCGTTATTGTGGCTAAACCTTAAAGGATAGACATATGCTATCGCAGACTTTTTTATAGGACTTTTTGAGAAGAATAGTTCCCCCATACATTGTTATTCTGTATTTTGAGTTATTTCAGCAGCGCACGCAATGCAAGCCTCCAAAAAGCTCGTTTTTCTACGGTCCGTCTGATAACTGTTCGATTACTCTAATAATTTCCTAATTTGGTACACCTAAATTATACACCTATAGAATCCCTGAAATGTCTTCTTTCCATTATTGAAAACCGCATAGCTATTGATATAGTAGTTTTTAAGATCCTAGGTAACAAACACATTTTGGGCGCCCTTCGCAACTTCATTTTATACTATGTATAGAAGTCATTTCTGAAAAAGATATTTCAGGACTTATAAGTCCTAACGCCTAGTGGATATAATAAAAATACTTATAGTATTCACTCTAAATTTAAACGATGAACGAGAAGAGTGGTAGGAAGGTGTAAAGGATTCTGTGATTGATTTCCGATTTTTCTATAATGGAATGCGAAGAACAAGAGGAATTAGTACAGTCTGTGGGGACATATAAAAGCCTCTGGTCTGCAAAAGGTGGAGTAAAAAATGTTTTGGCGTTATATTGCTTACGTATGGCAGTTTAATAGAAATCCAAGTTTTCGACCTCGGGGGGCGCATGCGCGAGCCGCCATCTTGAATGAAAGGTGCCGAAATTCGTATTTTTCTAAATAACGTCTAAACAGTTTACTTTATGACTAAAGTGTCTATGAAAAGCATAAAGAAGACAAAATTACTTACATTTCCTTCATACATATTTATTCTGTAAGTCTTATAGTTAAAAGTTTACAAGCGATTGAAAAAAAACGAAAAAATTATTTAAATCTAGTATGAATTTGTTACTACGTGTTAGGTCTGGGATAAAAAAAAACCAGAAGACTGGGGCTGGAGATATAACACCAGTGGGCTCAGACCAATAACAACAACTGAGAAAGCTGCACCCCCAACGCTTTTAAAAGTAATTTCTTGCCACTGTAAAAAAGGTTGCAGTAGAGCATGTAGTTGCAGAAAAGCTGGATTACAATGCTCTATTATATGTGGGTTCTGTAGTGGTCAGTCCTGTGGAAATGCGGTAGAGATTCGGATAGATAACGAGGACAACGATGACGATGAAATTTCATTGCTGGAAACCCATTTTTTTAGAAACAGCGACATTGAAACTGAAAATTCTAGCGAGATTAATGGAGATGTCGACATTCACCTACCTGGGCCATCAAAAAGGTTTAAAAAATAATTAGTAAAATTTTTAACCAAAATATTAATTAAATTGATGATTTTTGTAACTTTTTATTTTTCAACTGCTTTTATCTTTTTACCTATAAGACTTACAGAATAAATATGTATGAAGGAAATGTAAGTAATTTTGTCTTCTTTATGCTTTTCATAGACACTTTAGTCATAAAGTAAACTGTTGAGACGTTATTTAGAAAAAAACGAATTTTGGCACCTTTAATTCAAGATGGCGGCTCGAGCATGCGCCCCCAAAGGTCGAAAACTTGGATTCTAATTAGGCAGCCATACCCAAGCAATAGGATGCTTAAACCTTTTCTACTCCACCTTTTGCAGAGCAAAAATACCTGCGGACTGGATTAAATAGGGTATTTGACTATTTTTTTATTTTGATATAGTTGGATGGACCACTCGAACACAAAGACACTGTTGAAAGTATCACTTTGATATCTCAATAGCTCGACGAGATATTACAATTTTAATTGCACATTATTTGGGCGAGCTCAAAAACGCTCCATACAAACGGCCCCTGGCGTGTGACGTCACACGCAAGTTCTTTGTATGCAGCGCCTAGGAAGTTTGTTCGGCAGGTTCATCAAAAGTTGCGTTTATGGATATGTTTTCATAATGAAAGTTGTTACTTATTCTGTTACTTATAAGATGACATCGAAATTTTAAATAATTTTCGCAATTTTGAAATGGACTTGCCCACCCAACTTTGAATGTCTTTTGCTGTCTCTTTTCGCCAAAAAATTAAGTTTCGATTTCATTTATACTATTGATTTACCTAAGTCTTACTGATTATCAAAAAAATGGCAAGCATAACAACCACTGTCAAATACCCTATTATTTCGTACTTTTCTAGACGGCTTAAAACCACAGTACCCCATAAAGACCACCCTCAAAACTGCTATTCAACTCACCTTGGCAGCTTGTATCATTTTAGCGACTTCGACCTTAGTCTTCCCCTTAACTGACTGCCCGTTGACGCCGACCAACTCATCGCCGCTTTGTAAGGTACCATCTCTGTGGGCCGGTGTGTTGTCGAATATCTACAATCATTAGAGTATACCTAGTTAAAATTAACTTAAATAGGTACATAGTTAAAAAAAAGGCCAGTAATTATTGTCAGCCTTAGGGTGATAGACCACTTGTGATTACTCAGGCATCATCATCATCATTCTCCTGCCCTTGTCCCCTAAGTGTGTATTTATTGCCTTGACCTTACAAACATGGACTTCTGCCACTCGTACCTGTCATTCGTCAGTTCTGTGTCTACTCCTTTCACTGTTTCCTGTGTTACCCAGGCATACTGACAATAATTCGCGCGTCACAGAACAAGGTAGATTTCCCCATGATAAATATCCCTGCACTCTAACATGACGTCAACCTTCAATCTTATGGCTATTTATTAACTTATGAATTTTGTCAAAACTGGTAAATCCCGACTGACTTTGCCCTTCCCTTCCCTTAATCCGGCCCTGCACACATCGATCGAATCCTGAGATAAGTAGTATATTGATCGGAATCCGTGATAAATAGTTTTGTTACAGATAACAGAATTAGCAGAAAAATATGCACATCCAAAAGTTGTTATTGCTTGGTGGGAATAGAACCCATGACCTAAAAATGACTTAAAATCCCAGTACCCCATATTATTTTGGGTTGGAACCCATAAGTGCTATATAGGACCTATGGATTCATCGGGACAAAAGTTTTGCTCCATGACCAATTTGGGCTATAGAGCAAGTCAAACTTGTTAACTTTTATTAACAGTTAACACTCTGTTTTTACTATTGAACCACATTTTAAAAAAATCCGTTTTGATATTCTTTGACGTATAGAGAAATAATTTCTTCGGTATCAAAATGATTGGGTAACATACCTGTACAATATACAAACAGGGGCACAAGGGTGCCCCGCCCCCAATGCTGATTCCAATCAGGTTCTTCTCATCTTTACTAAGCGCCACACTGCCTGAAGTGACTGTCATGCCCCTGAAAAATAGTTCATATAATTTTAGGAATCATGAGCCCATATACGTTCCCACGGCTGGGGCACGGGCCTACCCTAAATTAGGGCGATAAGGCCTTAGTCAACCACGCTGCCCAAGTGGGGGTTGGTCGATTACACAACCTAAGATTTTCCTCGTAGGTGTGCAGGTTTCCTCACAATGTTCGTTAAAGCGTCGAATAAATCGTACATATGAATCTCAAATTTGAAAAACGCAGTGGTACGTGGCTGGGTTTGAACTGGCGTCCTCTCGCATGGCAAGCAACGACCTTAACCATTCGGCCATCGACGCTTTAATGTAAATTGGTTTGTAATCATTTTTGATTCCTTCGATACAGGCTTAGAGCCTAGTAGGTAGGCAGTGGCCACTGCTCAAGATTCTATACTGTGAAAATGAGTAGGTTTACTCGGTCACAATTAGTAGGTAATTTATAATGTAAATACATTTTATTATTGTAAACTTGTTAGAGATTACGAAATAAAGTTATTGTTATTTATTAAGTTGGTTTTACACTTGGCGCATCTTAAAGCACTTGCGTCGATTGATTTTTGTGCCAAAATTGTCTAGCCTAATGAGGGGACAAGTCACATCGAGGACAAAGAAAGAAAGACTGTTGGCTATTATTAGGACCTACAATTTTATTAATTACATTTTAGTACTAAAAACATTTTAACTTTCCAATAAAAACTTTGACTTTGAACTCAAAAAGGTTTTAGTTACATTTCTTTTTTAATTACTTAAAGTTTTAACTAAAACCTTTCTATTTTGTTTAAAGGTTTTTCCACTGAAGAAGAACTTTTTGAAGATTTTTATTCTTTATTTTGTATTTCATGAACTGATTAAGGTAAATCATCTATACTCTTTTCAGCTAAGATGATCTCGTGACACTTCATTATGTTCTGAATCACGCATCTTACGATTGACAAACGAAAATAATTTTATTGCACACTTTTTTCATTTTATTGCGGCGTCATTAGGAAAAATATTAAAATAAATATTTTTATACTTTTAAATGACAAACAGTATCGTTTAGTTTAATTTAATGTAATAGAACATTTTAAAAAAATACCTATGCAGTTCGTATACGTAGAATGGAACGTAGTAACTCTGACTAAGTTCCATTCTACGTAATACGAACTGCATAGGTATTTTTAAAAAAATATCTATTACTTTAAATTAAACTAAACGATACTGTTTCCTTTTTAAAAAAGTTAAAAATTATTAATTTAATATTTTTCCTAAAGAAGCCGAAATAAAATGAAAAAAGTGTGCAATAAAATTATTTTCGTTTGTCAATCGTAAGATGCGTGATTCAGAACACAATGAAGTGTCACAGGGATCATCTTAGGTGAAAAAGACTATAGTGCTGTGTCCTACAATATGCTAAGTAAAAACTCTAGCGTGGTTGTTAATAAAACAAAGAGTACAGTTGAATTAGCGTGTTTATTTATCTTTTTTCTACTTAATGGTTCGATTTCTTACATTACATGATATCTAGCTTCCACTACTGGTCTAGCAAAACTGTCATCTGAAAAGAAAACCACACAATGATTATAGTGAACCACTAATGAATAAATATATTATGTTGATAAGTTTACATATATTTTTTTTATTATAGAGTAGAATTATAATTTCTAAATATAATAAGAAGAGAGTAATCTAAGAAGGATAAGTAGTACTCGGCCGTATTGAATGATTTAAGGAAAATGTACGGTAAAATAAACATGTTCTTTGTATATTTTAGATATTACTAACGTCTTAAAATCCAAAAACATCGACAATATTTGTTAATTTTAAGTATTTTTTGTAAAAAGAATGATTTTAGTAGAAGAGTGCAGTCACAGATAAAACATAATTTTCAGTCTAAAGTCCTAATTGTAGGTGAGGTAAAAGCAAAAGGTAAAGTGCTTGTGCTGAAATTGACACTACCATTAGAGATATAGTGGATAAAATATGGGACACCGTGAAATTTGAGTGGTTGTTTTCACGTGGCAGAACGATTTGCCTTTAGTCATACTATCGAATCATGCAAATTATTCCTCGAAAAGAAAAATTTCTTCTTTTCGGTTTTTCAGAATATTAATTTTCCAACTTGAAAACGAGAGAAGATATCGTTGTTTTTTAAGATTTGACGTATTCAGATACTGATTGCCGCATGAAATCGATGCTTAAAGCTAAAGATGCTCTACATCCTAAGACATAAAGCGGATCGAACATGCTTTCGAGTTACGGTTAAACCTTTCGTAAAATAACCGGCATTTATTGATTTTAGTCAAAAAGAACTGCACACATCTTTTGTACTACTAAGATGGAATCATTTTACTGCGGGAAAACAACCACCAAAAATTTCACGGTGTATGTAAACAAACCTACCAAATCTTGATATATAATTATTTTAATATGAATGTAATAGGTAATTTAATAAAAACTATCTATGTTCGCTTACAAATTCATACATAATTTACTTACATCAAATCCTGGTGTTGAATAGTATATCTCTCTTGGCGAAGATCATTGAATATGCAATCAGTATTTTCTAGAATATCCTCATTTTGTTTTGGAGACCTGCAATTATACAGAAAGAAAAAAGAAAATCGTGAAGAAAAGCTCATGTATGGCTATACAATGTATAAAGCCAAACAATATCCTTACTAATATTATAAATCCGAAAGTAACTCTGCCTGTCTGTTACGCTTTCACGCATAGAGTACTGGACCGATTTAAATGAAATTTGGTACAGATATAGTCCAGAGCCTAGGAAATGTTATAGGCTACTTTTTAACCGACTGCGCTATAAGGAAGTAATGTTTTACCCGTTAAACGTCTCTACGCGGACGAAGTCGCGGGCGGAAAGCTAGTAGGTCATATTTTCCAAAAAAAGCTAGTATTTTTTGTAGTTAAAGATACTGCAGGATATTTATATACTTTGAGACTTCATACTTAACAATCCTTTACGATTTTATTTTTCAGAGTATAGGTTATTAATATTATAGAGAAGTCATTAATGGCGTAAAAAAAGATGCGTCGCTTTTTTGCTCGAGTAAGCAATTCCTGGTTGGTTTGACTTTGAAAATAATTGGGTAAAGTGAAAAATTCTGAAAAGTCGCGTACAATAATGCTACCTTGATATTTGTTAACAACTAACAAGCAATCCAATATTAATCAGATTATTAAGTGAACGTTACCAGGCGAAGTATCGGTTACATAAGTATATGTTAAGTAAGCCAGGTGAATGGATGTGAATTGGAGGTTTTTCTCCTTTTGTTGATTGAACATTGAACTGAACAAGATAGTTAACACGTTGACGACGATAGCATGTATCTATCTGCTATTTAATAGGAATATTTCCAAAAATATTTGTTTTATTGACAAGCTTTAATTTAACTAGCAATGTATGTTTGTTCGGGTGAAATCTTACAACTCAATTTAAAGGCACTTGCTCTCAACCGATTGGATATCATCATCATCATCTCCGCGTTTTCCTGGTTGCATCCTTGCGGAGCCCGGGGTCCGCTTTCCTACTCCTCTATCTCTCTACTTCGCACGGTCTTCGGCATCCTTCACGGAGAGTTTGTTATATAATATAAATGGATATCATCTTCTCAAAATGTTATTATGATGTAGAGATTTTTTTTAAAATGGAGAAAATTACTGTCTAACCACCAACGCAAAAAGAGGGGTGTTATAAGTTTGACGTGTTTGTCTATCTGTCTGTGGCACCATAACTCCCGAACGAGTGGACCGATTTTGATTTTTTTTTTATGGGGGATAACAATAGAAGATCATAATATGTACATGGGACAAAATCAGTTAAAACTCTATACAGTAAAAAAAATACTTTTGGAATAAATTAAATATTTACCGTAACGTTATAAAGTGTGGTACACATATAGTTTCGAGCCTGTTATAGGATATAGGATACTATTCAACGGCCTTCGCTATAGGATGGTAATGTACTTTGATGCGATAAACAACTACATTCGGAGTCGGGGGCGTAAAGCAAGTATAAAAAAAAATGGTTGCCTGTAAAGTCGGTTTTACGGGCGAAGATTTTACGTGACATCGTCTAATTCTCTAGTGCTGCGCGCGCGGCAGACCGATCATAGTTGAGTGGGAGAGAGACGCAAGGCATTCGGCGGGCCTCTCTCTCGTTCGGTGACTCATCGTAACGTTACCGAGCGTTACACTTTTTCATAAGTGACTCCCAGCCGCAACCTAATTTAAGACGTTGTCACGTCAATAAATTAACATTTTCGTAACAAGTTAACAGTGTTACATTATCTACTAACAGTTAGATGTGTGACAGACAATTCAATGTGTTAAACACCGTGTTGAATACTAAGCGCTATTTAGTTATTGTGCATTTCGTCTCAGACACTGTTTACTTGTCGGCCCAGACAGTTTTTTTGGTCAACTGCTCAACAAATACAATTTGTTAAATGTTAATATAACGTTAACGATTTTCAAATAATGACAATGACAAGAGATCTCTATATCAGTGACCCGCCCTCGCTTCGCTTCGGGTAAATTATTCATAAAAACCTTTCTCTTGAATCACTCTATCTATTGGTAAAAACCGCATCAAAATCCGTTGCGTAGTTTTAAAGATTTGAGCGCACATAGGGATATAGGGACAGAAAAGGCTACTTTGTTTTATACTATGTAGTGATTAAGAAACGAAATAACTGTTTATATAAACAATCTATTACTTACTGTTAAAATTTTGACGCGTCTTTTTGTTTATGGCATGATGTCAAATGCTGAGTATTACAAAAGAAATCTGGATTCAATTTCCGGGTCGATCATGCCGAAGTTATGTGAGTTTTCTTTTATAAAATACTAGCTTTCCACCCGCGACTCCGTCCGCGTAGAGACGTTTAACGGGTAAAACATTACTTCTTTATAGCGCAGTCGGTTAAAAAGTAGCCTATATCCTTTCCTAGGCTCTGGACTATAACTGTACCAAATTTCGTACCAAATCGGTTCAGTACTCTATGCGTGAAAGCGTAACAGACAGACAGGCAGACAGACAGAGTTACTTTCGCATTTATAATATTAGTAAGAATGCGTAGACTAAGGCCTTAGCGTTCTAATTATGTTAATCTATTGCATCTAGGCTTTAAAAAGGCCAGGTAAGTAATCTTCTAGAAACAGGCTTTAAGTTGCATTCGGGTCAAAGGTAGTTATTATACGCTGATGGTTTCCCAACAATCCTTTCATATTATAAATATGAAAGTTACTCTGTCTGTCTATCGTGCTTAACGCTAACTACGGTAATTATTTACCCTCAAATCCGGCTGGTGTAAACAGGTATGTTTTGCGTGATTTGAGAAGACTTTATGCTTTTTTTTTAATCTGTTGTTTTAGTGTCTATTTAAAGCTCTAAATTAAATTTAAAAATTTATAAAATTCACATTTATTACACCGCCTGAACAGGGACTTGAACCACCAGTCTTCAGATATCGGGTCTTCTGCTCTAACCACTAAGCTATCCAGGCCCCGTAGACAAAGTAACAATATCGAAACGATAGCGAAGGTCGAAAAGAATAAAATGTATAGGATTGACATTAGACGCGATAAATCACGTGGTCAATCCCATAAATTTTGTTTTTTTCGAACTTCGTTATCGTTTCGATATTGTTACTTTGTCTAAGCCCCCAGGTGCTGTATCATCAATAGACCACAGACAGAGACGCGGGCCGAAAACTAGTCTTAAATTTATAGTCGTAAATAAACATATTTATAAACATACTTACTCGTCAGGTATATTAATTTCCTTGTCATCTTTTTCGGTCTCTTGAATTTGCATTGGTGCACTGAACAAATCATATTTTCTATTAAGAAATATTCGTATGGAATGTAAACCTTTCAGAATAAAACAATTTAAATACTCACTTGTCTTCAATAGGTAATAATAATTTAGAGTGATTGGTTTTCTTGTCCGTTTTGCTAAACAAAAATGATAAACATCAAATAAATTAATCGTAAATTGAGTAAGGAAGAGGCAATCTTGTAATAGCTACTGGTAAATAACCAGATAGGTTAAATATCTACTAGAGAGAACGTATTTAAGTATTTAGGTACCTAACGGCTGGTTACAAACATAAGATTACCTCTAACATCTGTAACTAACACTTAGTACTTTTAGCCACATTTATACTGATACGTATTTCAAATAAGGTTATTACATTATTTTGGCAAACACGATTTAAATCTGCCTTTTCTACTAAATATCCTTTTAACATTACATTAAATAGGCATATACTTACCAACCAATATTCAGTCAAAGGTTTTTGCGTAACTAATATTAATGTATTACCGTTATAAAAACTATAATGGCAGTCCAAACGTAAAGAATAAGGTTTTACCTATTTTTGCACTATAGTATAAACTAGTTAAAGTTAAATCTACATCATACAACCTAAACACAGTAAATTACAAGAGATCTGAATTACATCTTATCTTCAAACATATTGTGACTCAGCGACGTATTGAACTCAGGGTACATTCTTGGATCATTGAAACCGAAAAACTGATTTTCTGGCTGCCACATTGTCAAGATCACCAGGACACGAAGATATTACAAACACAACACTGACTCAACTCAAACAAGCTCTGCAAAGGATGTAACAGATAAATAAGTAGGTATCGCCGATAACAACTGTCATTGTAGAACAAAACTAAGTGGGCAACAACAAACACACGACTCACATTTTGTCCTCCTCGAAAAAGAAGTCATCGTCGTATTCTTGCATCATTTTGATGAATAGAAAACACAACAATCCGTATTGTGGGAAATTGTCTCGGTCTACTTGTCAAAATTATTGATTTTTCCCGGCTGTTTGGCACGTGGGCACGGTCGGTAAAACAGTACGGGGGTGACGTTTGATCGGCGAATCGGGAACGGGGGAAAAGGCGGGAACTAGTTTTTGTAGCTAAAGAGTTCGCATGTAATTACGTTTTCTTTTTTTAAATTTAATATTGTATTGGCCACCTATAGCTAAAGTATTTATACAGTTCAAGAGTTTTACACTGATAGTAAAATAATAAAAAATATGTTTCGGTAATTTGGAAAAACCGGAAGACATTTCGGAAGTGTTACGAAAATAAAACATTAATGTCACTATATAGTTAAAAGGTTACAAAAACAAATAAGTTTTTTGGCATGCTAATGACAGAAAAGTTAAACTACACTCACCAGTTACACCGTCTCATAATGACTGCCCGTATTGTATGCTAATTGCTTGATAATCTATAGCTCATTATGTCTACATCCAACGTTTATAAACTGCCTAAAGTACAAGGCAATTATATGCACAAAATCATTGAAGTGTAATTGTGGTTGTTTGCAGAAATATTGTGTTGCTTCACCAGCGATTAAGGTATGAATAAGAATAAAAAAGGGACAACAGAATGTATTCATGCGTCGTCGCTTTGTGGCGTAACCTGATATAACCCATTAAAGGTGAAGTAAGCCAACCTGAACTGCTTTAAATGTAAAAGCGGCAATAAACGACATGCCCGCTTTTCGTCAGTGTGTTTTCGCGAGCCTCGCAAGCAAGTCTTGCTCCGCTACTTAGCAATGAAATTGTTACTCGTAAGTGTCATCAACATCATAGACGCTATTATTTATTAGTGAATAAATACATCGGAAAGTGATTATTAATTTTAAAAAATGTGTCGGAATACAAATCTGAACGCACCCGAAAAATCGCGCCGAAAAATATTACGCACTGAAAATGTCAAAAATTCCCGCCGAAAACTTTTTGACAGTTACTTTTTTTTCAGCTCCTTGGCATTGGGCTGTTGTATACATCGGTGTCAGGCCAAACTGGGGCACCAGTGGGACCGATTGGGACGTTCATACGGATCAATCTGATCGGCCACCCAGTCCTGAGGGATAAGCAGGAGTGGATCTTCGACCCTGACGTTGGATTAAGAAGGAGGAGGCAGTTCGCAGAGCTCCATGGTGATAAAGCTGTGAATTTGATAGAAAGATTAGGGTTGGGGATAGATGGGAGAGAGGACGAATTATTATTGAGGCAAAGACAACGAGATGAAGGACATTTAGGCGGCTTAAATTTTTTTTTACCATAAGGAAAATTATTTTTATGGTTTGGATTGAAATTATTTCAACGATCTGACGAAATTAAAGCTTTAAAAGGTTTTTTATCTCTAGATTGAAAATTTAATTTATCGTTGCTATACCAAAAAATACACAATTTAGAACTGAAAAGGTAAGAAAATTAATAAGATAAATAAAAAATACTTTTGTAACCAAATCACTGACTATTATTTTTGTCAAGTTCCTTGTTTGGTAGATTACGAGACGGACGTCATATTTCATCATTAAGCCCTATTATAATCGTATTCAGAATTTATTTAAAGGCGTAGGTATGTTAATAAATTATGAATTCTATCGGAACTTGTTTCGTAACACAATAGACGGATTTACAACAGACATAATGACAAATAAATGATAGTACTTATTTGTGAAATGCGTGTACGGATTTCATCATAATCAGTGCAGTCATTAGTTCGGGCATAGTTATTTTCGCACTTTTCTATCTAGGTTTATAAGTTACTAGATTTCCGCCTACGACTTCGTCCGCGTGGAAACTCTATTCCCGCGGGAACTCCGGAATAAAAAGTAGCCTATAAGTTATTCTGGGACTTCAGCTACCTGCTTGAATAGTACAGTCAGCCAAGAAAGTGGTCTACCACTTTTGACAAAAGTCACTGACACAAAGGGAAAATTGACCTTGTTGTTTCATGACATTTTTAGCTGACTGTACCTTTGTTATGCGGGAGAAATGTACAGTTTCATATTATATTTATGGCAGAGAGAACAAATATATGCTTATATTTGTTCTATCCATCCAAGTGGTAATTACGGCAGTAATAAAAAATGTGTTGTAAATTAAAGAAGGATTTTTGATATGTCCTTTAAATTTCTGGGAACGGAAAATTTGCCCACATTTTACTAAAATATATAAAAATCACAAGCATCATCATTTTAGTATAACCAGGCAATATTAATATGTAGTTCTTCTGCTTCGTAGGACTTTTGGTGGCAAGCGTAAAGAAGCCCACTCGGGCTTAGGTCGAACATTGTATTTCTACATTTATTAAAATAATAGGTAGTTAGGTATCACTACTTTTTAGAAGGTTTCTAAATAAGTGAGTTAGGGAAATCCCTTATCGTAAGAATTTGCGATATTTTGCTAAGTGGAAGTTGCAATGAATCATGTCTGACCAAGGTTGAAAGGTTCCGTTATATCAATTGGTATGAAATAACTGGTTCGGTGGAACAGTGGTTGTTAGTGACCCAGACTCACTACCCACGGTTCCAACAATCGTGGGTTCGATTCCCACCCGGGACAAATATTTGTGTGACGAACATCGGTGTTTGTTCCGTATCTGGGTGTGTTATTAATTATATTTGTGTGTCCACTGTTGATTCTGTTATCGGTAACACTAGTGTTTAAGCTACTTACCACGGAACCAGATCAATGTATGTGATGTTGTGTAAAACAACAAAAACACTTGCGTGGGTCACAAATTGCGTAAGTATTAGGAATCCTATGAAAACACGAATGATGGTGGCAGTGACCTTCAAAGTTATATTTAGATGTTTTGATAGCCGGTTTGATTTCTTAAAATAGATTTCGCATACTTATTGAATTTTATTCATTAAATACCTACCCATGTTGATGGCATGGTAGCATGGTAGTCGGCCATTCATTTGCCTTCTTTGCCTGATTATTTATACTCATTATTTTATTATTCTAAGTAAAAATAATATAAAAACACTTATTTAATCAAATTTATTTATTTCTACAAAGTCAATTATTCACGAGACTACCTAATCTATACATATAAACAAAATTTGAAGTGTTTGTAGGAACCCATACCAAAACTTATTAACATAATAAGAACCTGAGTTTGATTAATATTAGCGACCTATTAATAAATTACTAAAAAACCGGAATAATCGATGATGCAGTAGCGCTACCATGAGTTTAAACGTGATAGACTTGATTTCGACTATGTAAAAAAATTCTATGATAAAATTTACAGTGCCCCTAGCGGTAACGCTAAGAACTAAAATCGGTAGTATGAGAAAATCAATTCGATAGGTTTTTAACGTAGGTACCTACGTAAGTTTTCTATATCCAACTCATGGTAGCGCTACAGAAATGGCTTCCAAATTAGATTAGAGTTGGGCGGGCCACGTCTCTCGGATGAATCCGGAAGATGGGCTAAAATGGTCACCCAATGGCAACCGCTTGATGGGCGTCGCTAAAGAGGCCAAAAAAGAGATGGCGAGATGACCTGGATGTCCATGACAGGAACTAGCCGGCATTGGAAGCAGATCGACTGCTTTGGACTGAAATGGGGGAGGCCTTTGCCCAGCAGTGGCTTAATAGGCAGCAGGCTTATTTAAAAAAAAAATCTATAAGATTACCCTTATTGAAGTTGTTATGCGACACTAACAAAAAGTCTGAACAAATTATTAATTATGTTTTACAAATATTAGGCGACTGTCGGTTAACTTAAAAACTAAAATGAGGTTTATTAGTGTCTGTCTAAATACCTAGGTAATAAGTTGTCAAACACTTGGAGGTGTGACAAGATTACATCAGGTACTTACAATATTTTTTAATTTGTGACATAAGCTTTGCTACCCCAAATAACGTCTAAGGTCTGACCATCAAAACAAATATTGAAGGCTTAAACAGTATTTAGGATTAAAATAAAAATAGGATTCCGAATTTAGAACTTTGTCCTGTTTTTAAAACGGTTTAAAAATATTGTTTGTCAAAAAAAAGTAAACATAATCAGCTGTTGTCTATTATTGCTGAGTAGCGCCATCTATATGTCTTTACAAGTACTAGGGCGTGAATATAAAGCATACCTACAGTCTGTCTGTTTCACTTTTTATTGAGTAAGTATTACCACGGTACTGGTATAGATGTCGCTACTATGCTAAATCTAACATCGTCTACGGAGTGGTGAAAAATGTTCGCTTCGATATTTTTGAAATAATTTACGTACCATTGAATTTTTTAACCCGAACATTGATATCAACTTTTTATAAGAAAAAAATACACGATTTGCGTATTTTTTGTTTTTTTTTTGTATTTTTGTTATAGCGGCAACAGAAATACATAATTCTGAACAATTTAAAAAACCTATTATCACTATTATCTAGCTATCCAAGCACCTCGGCTTATGATACATCCTATAGTATTTTTCACCTAAGATGATCCCTGTGACACTTCAATGAGCCTAAGATGATTCCTGTGACAATGGAATGTAGTAAGTTCCATTCTACGTATACGAAGTGCATAGGTACTTTTTAAAATTTTCTTTTACATTAAATTAAACTAAACAATACTGTTTCTCTTTTAAAAGTTTAAAATGATTTATTTTAATATTTTTCCTAATGACGCCGCATTAAAATGAAAAAAGTGTGAAATAAAATTATTTTCGTTTGTCAAACCTAATATGCGTGATTCAGAACACAAAGAAGTGTCACAGGGATCATTTTAGCTGAAAAAGACTATAGTGAAAGTCGGACGCGAACGGAGGAGGATAGTGAGGTCTTAGTAGCCAAGTCCGGTGATGATGACAAGGCTACTCCAAGCCATCATTGTATGGAAGTTAAGAAAAAAAAATGTCAGGCTATATTAGGGATTTATCCCTTTGGGTACGGTACATACATACATACATACATAAAATCACGCCTTTTTCCCAGAGGGGTAGGCAGAGATCACTTCAAGCGATCCATTTTTCACCTCGCGTGGGAACGTGTCGGGTTGACGGGTTGTGGACCACGTCGCCGCCATTCTGCCTTGTGCATTGTTTTAACAAGAGTAGCAAGGATATATGACGGGGGAAAGAAAAGGGGAGGAAGGATACTATCGCCGCGGATGATTTGGACTGAGTCGATAGTAGCTCGAGGAGCCGGGGTCGTTTACCCGTATTATTGGGTACGGTATCCTAAAAAAACCTTGAAAAATGAAAACCCACGTATATATTTTTCAAATATTTTGTTTATTTCGTAAGAATTACAATATCGAGACTTGATAATTCAATGAAAACCTTAAACTAATGACAATTATAGAAAATATACTAGGAATTATGAAAATATGATACCTAGCTTAATCTAAACAGGGAATGGATATTTGGAATATTTTTACTAAAGAGTACAACGTGTAAATTCGATAAATTTTGTCGAAGATTCAAAAACCTTGTTATTTCTTTTTTAGTTTTTTTTGAAACTCCGAGAATTTTATCGTAATAAAAATGTATGTACGTAAATAGGTAATTACTTAACTAGGCTAGGATGGGTTTACAAAAGAAAAGTATTATTTCTTAATTTTTTCATAAAACAATTTTATCAAATGATTCTGAACACCTGAATTTTTTATGAAATTCAGGTATACCTGAACAACCTAATAATTTCGAGTATAACATTATTTTTTTTAAATATTGACTCACTCAATATATTTTTAATTTTTTTATTTGTGCCAATGTAAAAAAATGTTTTCATTACTTTTTAAAAATTCATTTTAATAATTTTTCTGACAAACAACATTATCAAATAAGTGAGAATAATGTTCTTATGTGAAAACCCATCGTATTAAAGTTAATTCAAATTAAATACATAGAGTAAGTGTAAAAAAGACTATTTAAACTCGCTATGACTGTAAGTAAAAAACATCGATAAATGCATAGGTATCAAAAAGAGTTTAAAAACTAACCTCAAAGTTATTTGTGACTGTTTCTCCTTACAACATAAGATTTTACACTTTTTTTTTAATTTATACATTTATTTGATATGTCAGTCGTAGATATTTATTTTGAGAGTTTTACAAATGAGCCAAGATTTCGTAAGATAAAAGATGAAGACCTCCAGGGTACCTCATACTATGGATATTGCATAATTTGGTAAGTCATAACCACTTACCTGTCTATTCGAATTTGGATTCGGATAATCGATTTTCTGTCTCTGTCAATCTTTTCGGTTAAGAATGAAACAGAGCACATATTTTCCGAATGAAGTTATGAACAAGGAGGAAGTATTTGTTCTAAGTGTGACGTTATAAAAATTTTAACTTAAAGCTGTTTCCATTCAAGATTCGAATAAAAACGTTTTATAAAAAAAAACTGCATTAAGTCATACAATACAAGTGTAGAGCAACATAGCAATCTGACAACTGACATACATTCATATTTTATTATATTCAAAAAGCAAATCAATCTCATTACTTAATAAGGCACCTCACGTTTTTGGTTTGCAAATGTATCAGCAAAAGTATTTTTTACATTTTTCACTTTTTTTTTTCAATAAAATCAGCCAATTTCGAGAAACCTTTAACTAGTTACATTAATACTTATCCTAACTAAGAACACCAAGGAAGAATTACACCGTAATATGGCATTAAAATCATAAATAACAATTTATAATTATTAAAGAGATCAAAAATAAGTTTATTTTTATTTTTTATCAATGATATTAATGTGTGTAGGTGTGTAATCTATGGTTCAATCGTAGTATGTCATCATTTTGTCATTTATGGTTACGTTAGAATGTTACACAATACAAAATGTTTGTGAGCCCTTATATGGTCTGAAGGGCAAACATTATTGTTTTAAACAGGCCGAATTGTGTTTTTATAAGTTTAAATATTAACTATCAACAAAATCTGACCACCCAAAATACATCGGTAATACAATGATTTTACAAGAAAGTAATTAGTTGACAAAGTTTTTTTAAAAACGTAACAAACTCAAATAACTCCTTTCTTAAACCAGTAACTTCAGTATCGACCATAACAATATATTTTTTTGTATCCAATAGGGTATATGCATGAAAAATATTCATAATCAGTATTTTTTTAAAAACGCAGTTAAGTTTTCTAGAAACAAAAGTCTTTATTACAAACAGTACATACTAAGCTCTTTATAAATTACCCGATAGGTGTATTATCTATTAAGGTAGGTATTTTTTAAAATTATTAAATTTTTGTTTTTTATAACATATGAAAAATCCATGCATATTTCCTATTGGTTACAATTACAAAATTTAAAAACACTGTTAAGTTCAAATAAGACGTATCTGCAAATAATGTACACAAATCTACACAAAAATTCGATACTTGACTATTTTAGTCACCAAATGACTACTGCGATATAAATCCATGATTAATGTACGAAACTAATGGATTTTTGAGATGGAAATTTCTTGGAGACTGGAATTGTCATGTATCAAAAATCGTGTAGCTTAATGTACGTAGTTCCTAAGACGTTATTAACTTCTAAGCTATGTTTCAATGTAGTTAAGTATTCGTATGTAGTCTTGTCGTATTCTTCGTATCGTAGATGGTTCTCGTTCAGCTATGCGGACTTCTAAACCTGGAATTAAAGAAGAAATAATATTAGACTCATCCATAAAACACATCACATAGTTCGCATTTTAATGAACATCTTTGTCGGAATTCAACAATTCCTTTGCAAAAAAAAACAAGCTGAAAAAAACCATAAAGATAGTGCCCAGAGTTCGCTCAAAAATAAATAAAAAAGTTTAGTATACATAATATAATGTACACATATACCGTTGTGTTACGTGAAACAAAGCTTTATACAGTCAGCATCATACATAGCTTCACACTATTCGCAGTTACAAAATAACTTTCCCATAAACAAAAGGGTTAGTTACTATCAGAAGTGCGTAGCTAATTTTCCCGCTGACCATACCACCTTATTTCAAGTAAACTTTTAAACGCTCCATACATTAAATCAAAGCTCAACGTGTCCAAATACGATGTAGGTTGCTTGAACATTTAATTGGAAGACTGTCACACCGTACCGAGCATTTGCTATGGGAACGAATGTTCGGTGTCACAAAGTCATGAAAGTTTTATGAGAATTTTTGTGCGAATTGGTATTTATTTAGTTCATGTATTAGGTTGTCTATGAAATATGAATTTAGGCGTAAATGGTGGTTGATCTGATTGTAATATGGCTTTTTAGTGTCCCTGCCTCTTTCACCATGAGTCGTTGGTTCAATTCTCAGCCAAGTTAAATATTTGTATGATGAACATCGGTATTTTCTCGTGTCTGATTGTATTGTTTATTTATATAAGTAGACATATTTACGTACTCCACTGCTATGTCTAATGTCCCTAACCTATTTCGTTAACCTATCAGAACAATTTACGAGTATGTAATTTTTTTTTTATTGCTTGCACGAACGGTTCTAAATGTTCAAAAATTCCTAAGCCGATGGAGCAGTTAATTTTTCTATGATTTTCTAAATATGTGTTATGACTTTATTATTTATTCATATTATGCAGACGTTACACGACGGTGTGACAGAAGTCCTAGACTCCTATAACGACATAACGGTCAATTCTCCTATTCATCTCCTTTTTAGGCGGCGAGACAGCGATATCTGAAAACAACGTGCCAGAAAGAGACAAACAGTGTCACGAGGGATGCTTTATGAAAGGAGTTATTTTTGATTATGCCCTTTTAATTCTGGGAACGGAAATTTCGCCAACATTTTACTAAGAACAACGTCTAAGAAATGTGAGAGCTAAGAAAAGATTCTTCGCATCGTTAAAGTTTATGGAAGTATTTTTTATCTAACTAAGCATTGAAAATTGGATTTAGAGCAGTTAATTATACTAAATTTACCAATTTCACCTAAAGTTATTTGAATAATATGATTAATATTTGAATATTGTATTACACCGTTGTATCAGAATGACCAAAAACATATCGCAAATCAATTTAGTTTAATTAAATCTATTACCGGATGGATGATATTGCTTGATGCGAGTGGCTGATAGAGAGAAGTGGCGTGTATTTGGAGAGGAGTGGACAGGAGTGGGCTGATGATGATGATGATGATGATGATGAAATCTATTACGCTAAATTTCTCAGATATAAATTTACCTAAAAGCATGATCGCTTCCGAACATAAGTGTTTCCAGTAAATAGTGTACCCAGTAAACGTCGGGCAGTAAGTAGCTATGTATATTTCCTACAGTATGAGCTATCGGTTTAAGTTCCACTGAAAGATTTCCAGAGAAAGATTAAAACTAAGAAATCGTTGAAAATAAGTAACGTAACTTAAACAGTTCGACCACATACCGAAGTGTTTACGATACGGTTAAGTTAACTACGTGAATGCAAGCTTAAGAGATTCCCTTTGGAAAAATCTCAAATTTATTATCGATTCCATCAAATAACTGAGACTCTTGCGCAAGCGAACTTTCGTAGGGTTGACAAGAAATTATTCGTAGTTAGTTATTTATTATTAACTTTTATACAAGTTGTGAGTTTTTATTCATCATCAGCCCTAGGACTAACTACTGCTAGGGCACGGGACCTACCCTAAATTATTTTAATACCGTCTTTGTCACATTCATGAATGCAAATAAATACTTTGACTTTGACTTTGACTTAAACTAGGACGATAAGGCCTTAGTCAACCGCACTGTGCAAATGCGGGTTGGTTGACTACGCATCCTAAGAATTTCTTCGTAGGTGTGCAGGTTTCCTCACGATGTTTTCCTTCACCGTTAAAGCGTCGAATAATCGTACATATGAATTCGCTTTATATGAACTGTTTGTGTAATAAGTTAACTAGGTAATAATACCACAGTACAGTACAGTAGCCCTCTTTGATTGCCATTCCCTTGCAGGCAGGGCCGCGCCGCCCCTGTGTGCGAAGTGTGCGGCGCACACAGGCGCCAAGACAACAGGGGCGCCGCGCCGCCACTGCCACCTAAATTATTTTTGTTACCTATATGATTGTTTTTTGTAGTGGAGTATCGACAAGTAAGAAGGTACAATAGGCGCAACATAGGCCTTATAAACAACAAAACTTCTATAACGCTTATTGAAGAAGTCTCTCAATATATATTTTTTTGTTATTTTTAAATTTGCAATCAGTCCTTAGACTATGAGCAAGTGTGTTTTATGATGCTGTCATGAAGAGTGTCCTCCCATTGGAGGCATCTACTCATATTAGGCTTCCCAGAGCTACTCTACTGACGATCTTCAAGCTCTAAGATGTGATGGCGTTTCAGTCGTTTGACATACTGGTCTATAGTGAGTTGGCGGGCGAGTTCGTTAGGATGATGGATTAGACGCTCCTTGTATTTCGTTGCCATGCTTCTAATTTCCTCCTTCACCGTTTTGACTTCGCAGTGTTCGTGAATCTCATTGTTGGTTAGATACCATGGTGCTTCAGCTATTGTTCGCAATATCTTATTTTGTTGGCGTTGGAGTATATTTATATTTGAGTCGCATGCACTGCCCCACAATTGCAGGCCGTATGTCCAAGTCGGCTTGAGGATAACCTTATATATTAGTAACTTGTTGTCCAGAGATAGTCTAGAGTTCCGTCCAAGCATCCAGTATAGGCTACTATATTTTAGTTGGAGCTCCTGCTTTTTGCATTTAATGTGGTGTCTCCATGTCAGTCTACGATCAATGTGCAATCCCAGATATTGCACGTGGTCGCTGTGGGGTAGTGTGGATTGGCCTAACTTTACTGGTGGACAATCTCCTTTTCTAAGTGAGAACGTCACCTGTGTCGACTTTGCAGCACTAGCCTTTATTTTCCATTTTAAATCATTTTAAATCTCAATATTTAATGTTTATTATTATTCACGTTTATGGTTTCATTTTACGTTTAGGGTTTTAGTTTACATTCCTTACGAGCTCAACGTTAAAACGGCGGCAGTTCTTTGAACCAGAGAAAAAGTACATATTTTAAACCGTAGGAGCGCCGAGCAAAGATAATATAATCATTACGTTTTAACTTTAAGAGTGCCGAGTTTGTATGAGTATGAGTGAGTTTCTGAACGCAACCCGATGCGATGCGTGCGACGCAAGCGGGTGTTTTGATTATGAACACGAAGACCACACTATAAATGAACCGAAAACCTCTTTTAAAATTAATGTATTTTTTATATATAAGACCAAGCGTTATCCTCTGTAGTTAGATGAAAGATTTGATTTATTGAATAATCACAACGACGTGTTTAATATTTTATTTAATTTAAGTGATGACCAAGATCAAAGTCGATTAAGAAGTAGCTGTCATCGTGAAGAAATTATGTCTTGTCAGCCATTTTTCAAAAAATTAAGTATTGATGTGGTGAAATTTTTAAAATTTTTACAGGGTGTCCCAAAAAGTAGTGTCAAGCGGAAGTCCTGAGATAGAACACCCCGTGGGGCATCCGAAACACCCCCATATATGTTCCGCGATTTTTTATAGTTTTCGAGTTATGATTAATTTTCTAAAATTTTGAGAACAACTGACCTAACCGACTAAAAATATTGTAGAGAAAAAAGTATTTGACTTTTTTTAGTAATTCTTTTTGCAAATCAATTTTCATGAGTTTTTATTTAATGCCTGAAATATTTGTCTCCATAACTTATATGGAAAATATCAAAATTATGGTACAAACTGAAAAGTTACGTTCTGTAAATAATGTCTTACAATTTCAACGTTAAATTTAAAATATAAGGAGGTAGTTGCATGGCTCCTAAATAACTTTAAAAACTGCGCTAGACTCTCAGATTTCATAATCATTAATAAAAACTGGTATTTAATGGGCTACTTTTGCTGAAATCGGACTACAAAGACAGAGAGGTGGAAAAATCATAAAATTAGCCATTTGAATACGAAGTATTATTTGGACATTTTATTATTCCGAAAGTTAGTCAGTTTGTTAACAAACCTAAATTTAATACAGGAGCACTCAGATGCAAACATTTGGATGATTTTTTTTGTTTAATTTAAGTTTCATTGCGCTAACACTGTTTTCACATGCAATACCTTTGTTACGACGAATTTGACGAACTTTGCTTTTTTTACGGACTTTAATAAACTTTTACTTATAAACTTTTCACAATAAATAAGCAAAAACGATAACTTTTTTTTTAATAAAGTTCCCATTTTTAGACTTAATTATTTTTTTAAGTACCTATCACAAATTAAACTTTCAAGTGGTTATTTCTTAGCATTTCTGGTATAATTTTGATTGTTAACAATCTTATTAACTTTAGATATAATAAAATGTCCAAATAATACCTCGTAATCAAATGGCTAATTTTATGATTTTTCCACTTACTCTTTCTTCTAAGTCTGATTTCAACAAAATAGCCCAATTACCATTTGATTATTAATGATTATGAAATCTGAGAGTATAGCGCAGCTTTTAAAGTTAAGTTTGCTTAAGAGCCATGCAACTACCTCCTAAATTTTAAATTTGAAGTTAAAATTTTGAGACATTATTTACAGAACGTAATTTTTCAGTGTGTTCCATAATTTTGATATTTTCCATATAAGTATAAACACTATATAAACTCATGAAAATTGATTTGCAAAAAGAATTACTCAAAAAAGTCAAATACTTTTTTCTCTACAATATTTTTAGTTGATTAGGTCAGTTGTTCTCAAAATTTTAGAGAAATAATCATAACTCGAAAACTATAAATAATCGCGGAACATACATGGGGGTGTTTCGGATGCCCCATGGGGTGTTCTATCTCAGGACTTCCGCTTGACACTACTTTTTGGGACACCCTGTATATTCAAACAATTTGACAGCTGTATGCCCTAACATTACCATAGCATTACGAATTATGCTAACTATGCCAGTTACGGTAGCAAGCGCGGAAGGGTCCTTTTCTAAATGAAAACTTATAAAAAGTTACCTGCGCTCTACAATGAGTCAGGAAAGATTAACTAATTTAGCAACAATATCCATAGAGGAGGCCATACTAGACCATATAGACATACATGAAACTATTAAGGATTTCGCAATCAAAAAAGCGAGAAAAGTGGAAATATTATAATTTCAGTAATGTTTGTATTCTTGCAAATGTTAAGACTCTTGTTGTTTTTTTAGAACATTACATAGGTAGGTAATAGTCATATTAGTATTATTACTCTTAGAAAAAAGTCAGCTTCTTTTTTATTCATATTTAAGTATTAAATTCTTTGTATTGATAAAGCATGTTAAAATTTTGTTCGAATTTTATTTTTCGCAGTAATTGGAAAGCAGAAGCGAACGGGATTTATCTATTTAGTATCCTAATTCCTAAATGTTCCACAGTTTTGTACACTTAGATATTAATAATAATTATCTAAGTACTGTAAAACTGGAGAACATTTATTTCAGTCAAAATTAACATTTAAAAATATTCATTCAAAAATTAAATTCGTTTTTTATGATGATTCGTTAAAAAAGAGGCGCTTCATAGGTTTCGCACACAGGCGCTGCCGGGGGTCGGCGCGGCCCTGCTAGCAGGGCGACACACGTAAAACTGTATAGGTACTTCATAAAGCGCAATACCTAAATGATTTAATTCTACGAAATAATAAACAAATTCATAAAGAAAATAAAAATAAAATAGAAGATAAAAAAACCGGCTTAGTGCGAGTCCTTCCACGGACGGTTCTAAACCATAATACTAAGAAAAAACCCGTTTCTTTCTTGGGAGCGTTTAAACGTTTTTTTTTTATTTAACTTTTAGCAATCGATTGCGTAAATGCCTGTCTATGCGGTTGATGAGCTAGTACCTTGTCACAGACGGACAGACAGACAGACAACGGAGGCATATTAATAGGGTTCTAATGGCACCCTTTGTGTATGGAAAACTAAAAACGTAGGAAGAAATGTTTACTAGTATTACGTGTAGGCCCTTAAAAGTAGATTGACGTAGACTTATTTAAAACAGGAAAATGTTTTCATAGCCATTATCGGAATATTATAGAGAATTCTGAAGTTTTCTAATAGTACAAAATTATCTGGAACATTCCTGTATCCGGTAGAAAGTATTATGTGTTGCTTTTCATATTCATTACTAGCTTTCTGCCCGCGACTTCGTCCGCGTAGAGACGTTTAACGGGTAAAACATTACTTCCTTATAGCGCAGTCGGTTAAAAAGTAGCCTATAACCTTTCCTAGGCTCTGGACTATATCTGTACCAAATTTCATTTAAATCGGTCCAGTACTCTATGCGTAAAAGCGTAACAGACAGACAGACAGAGTTACTTTCGGATTTATAATATTAGTAAGGATTAATCTTTAGAAAGAAAGAAAGAAAGAAAGAATATTTATTTGCAACGATGTGGTAACAAATTGGTCTTTTTTGAGCTCGATATCACGATGAGGTACCTGATTTAAATTAACATGACTAAATAATAATAATAATAATACTTTATTTCCCTAAATAAATAAATAGAAATAGCGACAACCCTAGACCGGGTTCATCGTACGATATCGGACATAAATCAACGGAATTGTGAGATGAGATAGATAAGCGACCATTCGGGAATCAAGAAAGATGTCCGATCAGAGCGACGTTACGTAACTACCAAAAACCTTTGAGACGGAAGGTATTTGAGAGCTTGGTACATTTTGGTTTTGTTAATATTGCACTAAAATTCTTCTTTCTTTCTCTTCAGTCTTTATGGGTCTACACGCCTTCTTAGGAGTAGCAAATGACATAGCTACTTACTGCCCGACGTTTCGACTGGGTTACACCAATCGTGGTCGCGAGCGAACCACTCACTTGTTAATATTGTTTCGTACAAATGTTATGATTAATGGGTTGATTGGTTTAATGGTGATATCTTAATAGTTAATAAATAATAACTAATCTTGACAACAGCGGAATAAATTAAGCAAATTTTTTTTGTTGTTGTATTTTTGTATCAGTAAAAAGTTCTGTTGAAAGAAAAAACATACTTCTTTTTCTGCACATTTTAGAAAAATGCCAATAAAAAAGAAGTCAATAAACATAATTATTAATATTAATAATCGAATTTGTATTATTATAAGATTTAATTTAATGCTCAAGTTTTCATTGTCCATAAGTATGGCTTTTTAGCTATTTTTATAAAAACACAAATCAAGACAGTCTTATTATGTAAGGCTTTGTATTTTTTTTTACAACAAGCGGCTGCACGCCACTTCGTCCGCGTAGAATAGTAACTTTTGGCAGCAATGATTTTTCAAAAAAGCCTATAATATACCTTGTAAATTAGCTTGTTATTAGTGAAAGTCCCGTTGAAATTGGTCCAGCCGTTTCGGAGATTAGAGACAACAAACAGACATTTTTGGTACCCAATATAGATTCATACCCATTTAGTAAAAAGTCTTAATTTTAATATTAAATTCAATTTCATTTAGTCGTATAGAAATAAGCTTGATGAAAAAGAATCTTCTGTGTGTCGAGTAATTCCTATTCAATTTCAAAGCAATACTATTGAGCATTGGAAAAGTATTCAATGCATTATAGTCATTTATCTTACTAAGATGTCGAGTTTTAATTTCTAATGCGTTTTAACTCCCATTCCTTTTATATCTTTAAAGGATTTGCCCTATTATACAGGGTACAAGTGATAATACATAATTCAAAGAGTATTTATAGGCTGGGCGGATGGGTCTGGATGTAGTAAAAACTGGATTTCAAGTTTTTCTACACATCCTTTTAAAGCTATAGTTTCTTGACGGTGGTAGCTATGTGGAAACGTATACTGTATGTTGTGATGTATGAAGGATACGTATTATAGAACTGAACTAGCAAAGGTATATTTCCACCTGTGCTTTCTGTGTTTTGAAAAACTTTTGATTTTAGTTAATTATAAAACATGGTTAATAAATATCCTGAACATTTCATTTTCAAGTTTTTTTTAAATTACTTCTGCGACTTGCTGTATAACATAACCGTGAACTGAACACCGTAATTTCGGATTTCGAAATTTTTTATACATCTATTTGATTGAAGAAAGAAAGAGTCTTCTTCTTCTTCTTCTTCTTATCGTATGGTTGATAAACAACCTGGTGTCAGAGTTTAGACCGCTGAAAAATCTCTCAGGTGTGCAGGTTTCCTCACGATGTTTTCCTTCACCGTTAAAGCGTCGAATGATGGTACATATGAATTTCAAATTTGAAAAACACATTGGTACCTGGCGGGGTTAGAACTGGCGACCTCTCGCATGGCAAGCAACGACCTTAACCACTCGGCCATCGACGGTTTTAGAAAGAGTTATTGACGTCTTTACTCATTACGTAGGTAATGATCTTTATATATTAGTTAAATGTTTTATATATGAATACTAAAAAGTTTTTTTTTATAACTATAACAGTAACGCACACATTTTACGGTTTAAAGGTCGAAGCAGTATGAACAAAACCTTATTATAATTTAGGGTGTATGCGGAAACCTAAGTATTCCAATTCGTACTTGTATTCTATTCTATACTATTCTACTTTTAATTTAGTAGGAAAACTGCGCATTTAACATGAAAACAGGTGCGGTGCCATGCGAAAACAGGGAGGGACCCGCACCCAGCTATTAGGGCCATTACTGGCCCAATTAGCCGTGGATTGGAAGCGATGCCACCTGGGACAGGGCTGAACTAAGGGCCGATATGAGTTCAAAGTTTACAGAGAAAGGTTAATTCAAAATTGACCTGCGACGAGTAAATTCGTACCTTACATCCACGCTAACCAGTTTTGACCCAAATAGTCTATTTGAGTCAAAACTGGTTAACACGCAGGCATGACTAAAAAGCTAGTCAATTTCTGGTTGAACTGATCTACACAAGGTATTGGAAGCTATTGAAACACAAGTGATATAAAATGAAGCTGCATATTAGTCTTTATGGGTCTATGGGATATTAGGAGTCCCGAGAGACCATGAATGGTGTAACCCAGTCGAAACGTCGGGCAGTAAGTAGCTAATATCGCGACCCAAAAAGACTAATATATTTAGTGTAATGAAACACGAAAGTCTAAAATCTTACAAACTCAAGCTAATTAATAACAAAAGTGCATAACAAAAAAAATTTAAAATTTAATTTTTTTAAACTTTTTTGATTGATTGCTTTTAATTGGAAGCTTGATTTTGCAGATGTAGGTACATTTTAAGAAAGTATTATTAAAAAAAGGTTTATTCCTGACTCCGGCTCTGCCATAGCTAAGTATTTAAGCCCTAGATTAGCTACGAGCACGAACCCAATTTATATGATTAAAGATGAAACATATTGCGGTTATAACTAAGGTTAGGTTTAGTTGAAAAAATGTTTTATAGAAGTCAAAACATTCGTACTACTGTAGTAGTAGTAGACTTTCCAAATTTGTATCAGACAGATAGACAAATCATAAGACAAACATTGTTACTGATGATTCACATCTATTTACTAGTAACAAATGCAGTAAAGTTTTACTATGGACTTGACTGATTACAATTTGTTGTATAATATTTGGGTAAGAAAATGTTACTATCGAGTTTCTTACTGAAGTTTTTTCGTAGAGTCGGCTATTCCGAACCAGTGGTATAATCATACTATTACTGTATTGATTGATATATACGTAAATGTAAGATACAACGATAATTAATTTACATTAATAATTTATTTGATTGAATCCACCATAAAAACAACGACTTACAGCTCGTTCCCACTTGTCGGGTGTCGGATCCGTATATTAAACGGAGGTTATACCTAACACAATATTTTGTGTGTCGGTGTTTTTTCCTTGTAATAATAATAATACAGGACGACGCCCCATCTCAACCATGATATACCCTGAAACGGAGGTTCACTTGGCCTAGGCCCGTGGCCCATCCGTCTAAACCACCGAAACGTAAAAATTTCGAGGACCTCATATCGTAGGAATAAAAATAATAATAATAAAACGCATTTATTGACCACAAACAAAAGAACAACAACAAAAAAGAAAAAAAGATAACACAATAGAACACAACATAAATTTGTGGTCAACTAGGTCCCAGCCTCAGCATATGCCACAACGACATAATATGCTGATATGCTTGTCTTGGTGTGTTATTTATATTGTTTAAGTATATTCGTGTATTCCACTGTTGTTTCTTATATCAGTAACACAAGTGCATAAGCTTCTTATCACGGAATCAGATCAATGAATAATATGATGTTGTGATTTGTGTTTTTTATTCCACTTCTTACTCTTGTTTCTGATATCCTGGTGTTAAGCTAGTCATCAGAATCAGAACAGTATTGTGTATTTATGTTATGTTACGAGATATGTATTTATTTATAGTACAGGATCCGTGGTGTATTTTTCACTTGATTACTATCAAGCTAATTTTCCGTGAGTAGCTTCATTTTGATAAGACGCCCAAAAAATTCCTGTGCGAAAATTTTTGATTGTGGTAGCTAACAGAGGTAGCAATGATTAAATATTTAGGACCGTAGGACCGGGACAAAGTACCACGGAATTTGTAGGACAATATGACCGTTACATTATATAAATATTAACTAAGTAAAATAATAAAAATCAGCTGGTTAGTAATCATTTTTGGTGATCTCGTTATCGATACAAGTTGGAGGGGAGGAGATCACCAAAAATGATTACTAACCAGCTGATTTTTATTATTTTACTTAGTTAATATTTATATAATGTAACGGTCATATTGTCCTACAAATTCCGTGGTACTTTGTCCCGGTCCTACGGTCCTAAATATTTAATCATTGATACCTCTGTTAGCTACCACAATCAAAAATTTTCGCACAGGAATTTTTTGGGCGTCTTATCAAAAATGAAGCTACTCACGGAAAATTAGCTTGATAGTAATCAAGTGAAAATTACACCACGGATCGTGTACTATTATGTATACTTCTGAGCATATATTGTACACCCTCCTATTATGTCTCGTTTGAAAATAGTTTAAAATTGAAATAGCTCTAACAAAGTATCGTGATAGCTCGACAATAAACAATTTTCAAAAACACAACGGCGTTATAGCAACCATTAGCATATAACCATGATTTAATGGTTCAGATGCATGCGATATTAGCTACCAAACTGGTCAATTAATATGCACAGACAGATAGTGCGTTTTACGTACTTGAGTTGATGTTAAACTGTGTTTATTTGGGTACAATACTCATAACATAAATCCCATAAAAAGTAGAGCCAAGTTCAATGCAAAAATGATGCGTGGCTGTGGGTTTACTAAATGAGTGCAAAGTTACATGACAAAAAGACGTGTGGCACTCGGGAACTGCCGCGGTAAAGCTATTGCATAGCATCGTCCGATTTCGGAGAAGCTCGTCTTGATTCATGCGAGTTTCGCAGAGTCGAAGACTGCCGAACTGAGACTCTACTACACGCATACGTATAGTCGCACGCACACAAACACCGTACCGAAGTCTACCGAACTGAAACGACGTAAGACGATTGTGAGGTTTTTTTCGTTACGAAATTTCTTGGTACGGTCGCCGCGCTCAAAGCCCGCGATAAAAGCTATGCAATAGCTAAAAAAAAATGTGAGATCTTAAAGTAGGTAAGACTGTTCGGCAGTTTTTATCATAATTAAGTAAAAATATATGTTTAATAACAGTGTTATGTGTAATGACACACTTGGCGCTGGCTAGCCAGTTTCTTTGCTTACTTATTATGTGTTATCATGACAGTTTAAAGTTACACATATCTAAGGATAAATAAATCGTTCGATTAGCTTTTTTTCTTTTCATTTTTTTTCTGGTTGAAATTTCAACATCCTTACCTATACCTATTAGAATAAGGTGGTGCAATATATAAATCTTGCAAATATTAGGTTTTAATGTTAACATAACAATAGAAATAGAGAGATCAGCGATCCAAAGATAATAAGTCAGTAAAATACTGGTGGGATTCTCGAGTGAGATATTTAGCGAAAGGTTACCAGTATGGACGCTGTATGAGGGACGCAACAATGGTGTCATAGATTAATATGAACAGACTGGACAGTCCATAAACACTTGATGGAATCCGGAAGAGTGACCTTAGGGGTGAGAGCCATCCGCGCCCCCGCAAGTCCAGTGATGATGACACGGCTACTCCAAGCCATCATCGTATTCAGTTAGAAAAAAAAAGTGACCTATTCTTAATTTTGGTAGTTAAAAAAATAAGTAAGTAATGAAAAATTTACTTGATTCATCTAATCTTAAATACATAGTCCTAAGTATCTATAAGATTGCCATGCCCTTGCAGGGTGTCACATGTATACCTTTTAATCTTAAGATCTTATTATGTAATGTGATAAAGTGCAATAAATTTGATTTTTGGGGTTACTTTTAAGTTAAATTAATGAATGGTGAATATGCTGATATTTATAATTAAAAATGTTTTTTTTGTAACTGATTAAAGCTCATGGTAATTTTGCTTATGCCTTAAACTAAGAGGGAGCTAATTATGAAGGACATGGTATGATTGCATGTCAAATGTTATATTATGATTGCATGTTTAAAAAGAATATAATCCGTCTATTTGTATGCAAGTCAAAACCCTTTTGCGCGGCAACGCGAGTTAGCAAGTAATGTAATTGCATTAAATTTTCATTTTTTTTTATTAAAATAATGAAATAATTTGATTAAAAGCTGCAATAAAATCGAGATTCCAACTAAACGCAAAAGATGTATTAATACGAATCCTTATTCCCAAAAAATTACAGTTACAATATTATGAATCATCCGATTAACGAATTATTAACATGTTGAATCCTTGACAGGTGCCATATACTGTTATTCAAAGTGGTCTGACAAAGGAAACCAGATTACATTATAATTAATTATTGAAGAGATTCGAATTGAGAGGTGTGCAAACTACAGTTAGGTCTGCTCAGATGACAATATGATTGCTTGAGTCTCAAATATGTTTGAAAGAACATTATTCTGGTTCAAATTAGCGTTCAACTTGCGACTTTGTCCGCGTGAAGTACTTTAAAAAAAAGTAAACTTTTTTAAATAACCCAAAAACAGACCTCAACCTCCTATGATCCCGGGCTCTTCAGGCGGGGCGTGAAATGGCATTTAAGCAGGCCTTCAGGGTGAGTGCGACAGACTCATTATGGTCTATTGTGCCTGTCGAACTCATATGTGGATCTCACTACCGCTTACCACAAGGTGGAGTGAAGTCATCTTGTTAGCCCATTATAAAAAAGAGCTTCTTACTAATCGATGTTTCGACTGGATTGCACCAGTCATGGTCGCGAGCTAGCAACAACTTTCTACTACTACCTTTATAACAACATAACTTCATTATAGCTAATCCAATTAAAAGTATACATTACTATAGAGTAGAATTGTTTATTTGGAACAGATATTTCAGCTTTGGTTTGAAAGCGTGACAGACAGACAGGTACTTTCGCATATATATTAGTAAGGATAAATAGGTGTAAGTTGAGAAGTGGGCAAAGTACAGTAAGGTGACTTCTTGTGTCAATTTAATTTCTTGCATTCATTGCGACATGAAATCATATAAATCAGATAGTCATCATGCATTTTTTTACACGGGTGTTTACCTAATGCTTATATCAATTTTCAATTTAGTAGAAAATTGCAATACATTTTTAAAGTAACAGTACTTGACAATAAGAATTTTGTTTCGTGAATCGTCAAGCGCTAGTTGCACATGACGACAGGTCCCCACAATTTGGAAAAAAAAACAATTGTTTTTATGGGAATCCCCCTTAAATACACCGTGAAATTTTAGTGGTTGTTTTCCCGCAGTAAAATGATTCTATCTTAGTAGTTCTTTTTTGGTAAAATCAATAAATGCCGGTTTTACGAAAGGTTTAACCGTAACTCGAAAGCACGTTCGAGCCGCTTTATGACTTAGGGTGTAGAGCTTCTTTAGCTTTAAGCATCGATTGCATGCGGCAAGCAGTACCTGAATACGTCACATCTTCAAAAACAACGATAGCTTCTCTCGTTTTCGAGTTGGATAATTAATATTCTGAATAATCATAAAAAAAAATTTTTTTTTTCGAGGAATAATTTGCATTATTTGATAGTATTACTAAAGGCAAATCGTTCTGCCATTAAAATTTCACGGTGTATACATTATATTTGTTTTGATGCTGATTTTATGCAGCAACAGAAATGCATAATTTGTGAAAATTTATAAAACAAAAACATAATTATTGTCTAGCCATAGCGGTTCTTGAGTCACAATCTGGTGACAGACAGACGGACAGCGAAGTCTTAATAATAGGGTCTCGTTTTTATTCATTAAATATAAAATCTTTGAAAAATTTAAAGAAAAGGATTCCATTCTATTAGGCATTAAACTACAATAGATGTTACAGTGTCCCTTCTATGCCAATGCATTCTACGGCGGCATCAGAATGTTATTTGTCGGTAAATGTCAACGCTTTCGCGAATGCACCTGCCAGCAACACTATTGCATTGCACTGCACTCTGCATCCGAAATAATGATAGCCACTTGACTATGATGTGAGGAGCTCTTTGGCTTTCTCCTCATGATTTATTAGTATTTTTAATGAAAAAAAATAAAAAAGAGAGTATGAAAAGAGATCCTTTCTATGAAAGAAAGATCACGACGAGTATCTTAGTTTATTTATGTGTTATGTTTTGTAATACATTCAATTGTGTTTATTATGTAAGTCACCCCAAAATTAAAAGTATTTTCAATGTTTTTGTAGGTGTTATTGAGTCTGTTTTAGACCTCTCTACGAGTTTCATAGACGGACAACGAATTTAGATAGTATATCATTCTAACTGTCCAAATATTTAGTTTGCCTTCCCGTTTAACCTCTGGGTCAATCTTGAAAGCCAAAAAAAACACTGTCCGAGGGCAAAAACTACCCATAAAGTTTAAGTTTTAATGTAAGATTTTTTTTGCTGTTTCTTTAATGTGTAAATTAAATGGGGCACAACAAAAAAGGTGTTCATTTCAGCTTTAACCATCTGAAAAAAAATTTCGAAGCCTTAATATTTGATTCCCTTGGGCTGTCCCTTTGTCATTTTTTTAACAAACCGTTAACAATTTACCTATTTATAGTCATAATTTTAAGATTTTTTGTTTTATTTAATAGTTAAAGGGTGAGTAATTTAATGATTTAAAAATACACCAAGTCTGTGCCAATCACTGTTTTGTGATTACAAAATGGTTTGTGTTTGTCCGAGTGCAACGATTGATTCCCTTGGCGCGTCACAAAATGCCACCTGTCTTGCTTTTATAAAAGTCTACGGCAAAGGCGTTCACATCAGCAAGTAGCTCTAGTCGCGCTCTTAACATCATGAGGAGAGATTTCCTGCTCGACGGTTCCAAGCCGGATTTATGAAGGTTTGAATTTGATTCCCCTGGTTTTGTTTCACTAGGTCATTGATTACCCTGACCACTTTTAAAAATATTTTTTGATGATTAGGAATTTCTTAACTAGGATTAATAGTAGGGTATATAGGACTATTAATTGTTTTTATAATAATCATTGGCAAAAATCAATCCATTGAAACAAAATCGAAAAAAGATTAACTTTTCTTGACTCCCCTGGCATTGATTCCCCTGGCAAAATGCCAGGGAAATCAAAGCTTCCTTACATTATCATACTCTCATATTATGATTATAGGTTACGCACCCCAGAAGAGTCAGCCAGGTCATTCAACATCCGTTGTAGGTCCCGCAGCGTCTCTACTGACTATGTTGGTGCCTCGTCCTTTCCAGTACAGTGCCTTGAACAAATCCTCCATTGCATTTGTGAACAACTTCGGGGAGATGACGCCCCCTTGTCTTACTCCTTGCTGCAATGGTATGGGTTTATTTGCTGATTCAATACTTGGACGGATATGGTCGCGGCTTGGTAGAGGCATTTCATCACCAGGTCCCTGCAGCGATGCCAAGTTGATTGGCAATACCAATCAACTTGGCATCGCTGCAGGGACTCAAGAACTGACCAGTCATAGTCCACAAATGCTAAACATAGGGGCTGATTATACTCTTCGGTCTTCTGTTTATATGTCGCACTGTGTGGATGTGGTCTATGGTGGTGTATCCGCTCCGAAATCCAGCCTGTTTCGATGGTTGGAATTCGTCGAGTGTTTGCGCAAGATGGTGCATGATTACTCTCCGAGACTGCCGGCTTTAAAGCAGCAATGTCCCCATTCGCTGTAGTCAGCTTCGTCAGTTGGCTTCCTTTGAGAGATTTTAAGAACACCTTTGACCCCCGATTCTCTTCTCTTCTTCTGCCCCGGCCCCTCATGCCGCAAATCTTGATCTTTCCTCCTGAGAACATGCATCATATTTTGATTTGATTTTTCAAGATTCTGGTTAATGTCAGTTGAGGTTTCCACTGCAGCAATTCGGTTCGCCAGGTTTGACAAAAACGTTTCAGATCCTTTCATTTTCTGGAGCGGAGTAGGTTGAAGTTTAGACCTCATCAAGCGAACACGTTTGGTTTTGAAGTCGATATTCAGAGTGCCTCGAACAAGTCGGTGATCACTGTTGATTTCGGAGACATCTCTGAATATGTGCCGCCTAACCGCCCTGATGAAGTCGATCTCGTTCTTAGTTAAAGTATCGGGACTTTGCCACGTCCACTTCCTTTGAGGCTGCTTCTTAAAGAATGAGTTCATCAAGAAGAGCCCCTCACGTTAGAGGAAATTGACAAGTATTGTAGGGGTCTTTGTGGTAAAGTAGAGGGCCTTCGATATGTCATCGAACATTTTCTCCACTTCATCGTCTGAGTGCGAAGAGGTCAGTGCGTTCACATGCACCACTTTGAGGCTAAGAGTTTTGGTGAGCTTAATCATGCTACCCTCGAAACACTAGACATTTCCACTAAGTTGTCAAAGAGGGACTTATTGACGAGAAAACCGACGCCACCTTGAGAATGTTAGTCTCGTTCGTGGAAGTACAGTAGGTGTCCTGATTCTAGGGTTATGGTGTCCTCTCTCGCTTTTCGGACAACCACAGAAAGTGCCACCTAATCTTCTCAAGCTCTACCTCAAGTTGCGCCAGATGCGAGTCGAGCCGTAGCGTGCGTCCATTATACGTCGCCAGGGTTAGTGTGTGTTGGTAGCCTCTCGTAGCCCGGGGATTCTTAGCACCCGCCGTCCAGCCGTAACCATGGTCGCCACCATGACCAGGAATAGTGGCGCTGCCGGGAACTAGGGGCTATGGCCTTTAAGTATAATTTGATAGTTTTTAGATAATTATGTTGATTTGTTATAGTAGATTGATAGTTTCTTAAAGATAGATATTGTTGTTTTGTTTTTTATAATACTTCTTTTAAAATCAATAATGACTCTAAAGAACCAAAATGAAACCAAAATACTGGTAAGTTTAATTAAAATAAACGATTATTCTATACAAGATGTTTTTATTTTGATTACCCTGGCATCTTGTATTGATTCCCCTGGCACCAAAATTTTAAAGTCATATATCTTTTTATCTAAACATGTGACAGTGATGCCTATTAGAGAAATATGTTCACAATGAGGTGTTATTTAGCCTTATGATAGTAAAAGTTTAAACTCTTATGTTTTAAAAAGTGCCAGGGGAATCAACCAAATACGTCCAATTTCAAGATTGACCCTCTATAGGACTTGAACTACGCTAAATTAAGCATCTACCTCGAATGAGAATTGAATTACATGCGTAAATTGCGCGAGATTAACATCTAATATCATAAGCTACCGACTGAAACTGTAAACTTGTCATTATGTCTGTTATCTAGACCCTTGATTGGCTAATGTGCTCTAAAACTTCCAATATGGCTGCCGTAGGCTTAGTCTGAGTCTGGCGCCCCATAGAGTCTAACGGATCAAAGAGCGTGCTAGATGACATTAAAAGTTATAGGAAACTAAGATTAATCGCTAACATGAGATATTTCAAAATAGTAGACACCAACTATAAACAGCTCAACAGCTGTTAACTTCACAGTTAACATCGAAGGTTGAATTACTTGGAAGGAAGTTGGATGTTGAGCTCCAAAGTATCGTCGTGTTTGGGTGTGTTAATAATATGCATATTTTGACAGGTATATTTGTATAAAACACTGTTATTTTAAGATACTCAACACATGGGTTTACTCTGAACTGGAATAATGTATCAGACGTTGTGTGATTAAAAAAAATCTCATTATTTTCATACATAACATCAAAATCTCTGATTTCAACGATAAATGACTGGTTATTAACTTCACGTATATCTCTAGTAAAACGATTTAAAAAACGAACGAACCATTCAAACAACGATAATTGTCAAAAAATCGACTTGGCAAGGGCATTTCCGTGCCTTTAAATCACACAAATCGATTCATTCCATCAAATACTTATAAGCTTCGTTTTTACCTTAAATAATGAACTTCTCCAATAAGGAGTTACAGGTATATTTCGTTATTCAATGGCCTATCACGACGATACAAGTTGCAAAATTTGAGCAGATGCACTGCGCAGGAGTTGAACAACATTATCGCGTATTCAAAAAGCTCATCGCTGTTTTCCGCTACGAAAGGCCGGATGGTAGGTGATTGCAATATTGCATTAACTGTTTAATACTTGCTTAGTTTTGGTTACTTGTTGATTGGAGAAGGAATATAGACCTCAGACGTGGGTGCAAATCCCCAAACCAAGTTGGAGCAGTAAATTATTCTCTGATTTTTAAAATATGAACATTTACTGCTTTTTTGTCTATAACATCTCGTGGATATATAATGCCTATATAATTTTAGTAATATTTTCAAACCCTTTATACAGGGTGTCCCAAAAAGTAGTGTCAAGCGGAAGTCCTGAGATAGAACACCCTGTGGGGCATCCGAAACACCCCTATGTATGTTCCGCGATTTCTTATAGTTTTCGAGTTATGATTATTTTTCTAAAATTTTGAGAACAACTGACCTAACCGACTAAAAATATTGTAGAGAAAAAAGTATTTGACTTTTTTGAGTCATTCTTTTTGCAAATCAATTTTCATGACTTTTTCTTCAATGCCTAAAATATTTGTCTCCATAACTTATATGGAAATTATCAAAATTATGGTACAAACTGAAAAGTTACGTTCTGTAAATAAAGTCTTACAATTTCATCGTTAAATTTTAAATATTAGGAGGTAGCTGCATGGCTCGTAAGTAACTTTAAAAACTGCGCTAGACTCTCAGCTTTTATAATCATTAATAAAAACTGGTACTTAATGGGCTACTTTTGCTAAAATCGGACTTCAAAGACAGAGAGGTGGAAACATCATAAAATTTGCCATTTGAATACGAAGTATTATTTGGACATTTGATTATTACTAAAGTTAATAAGATTGTTAACAATGAAAATTATACCAGAAATGCTAAGAAATAACCACTTGAAAGTTTAATTTGTGATACTTAAAAAATTTATTAAGTTTAAAAATGGGAACTTTATTGAAAAGAATAATTATCGTTTTTGATTATTTTTTGTAAAAAGTTTATAAGTAAAAGTTTATTAAAGTCCGTAAAGAAAGCAAAGTTCGTCAAGTTCGTCATAACAAAGGTATTGCATGTGAAAACAGTGTTAGCGCAATGAAACTGAAATTAAACAAAAAAAAGCATCCAAATGTTTGCATCTGAGTGCTCCTGTATTAAATTTAGGTTTGTTAACAAACTGACTAACTTGCGGAATAATAAAATGTCCAAATAATGCTTGTTCATCAAATGGCTAATTTTATGGTTTTTCCACCTCTCTGTCTTTGTAGTCCGATTTCAGCAAAAGTAGCCCATTGAGTACCAGTTTTTATTAATGATTATAAAAGCTGAGAGTCTAGCGCAGTTTTTAAAGTTACTTACGAGCCATGCAGCTACCTCCTAATATTTTAAATTTAACGTTGAAATTGTAAGACATTATTTACAGAACGTAACTTTTCAGTTTGTACCATAATTTTGAATACTTCCATATAAGTTATGGAGACTTATATTTTAGGCATTAAGGAAAAACTTATGAAAATTGATTTGCAAAAAGAATTACTCAAAAAAGTCAAATACTTTTTTCTCTACAATATTTTTAATCGGTTAGGTCAGTTGTTCTCAAAATTTTAGAAAAAAAATCATAACTCGAAAACTATAAAAATCGCGGAACATACATGGGGTGTCTCGGGCCCCACGGAGTGATCTATCTCAAGACTTCCGCTTGACACTACTTTTTGGGACACCCTGTATAAAGTTTTTCACAAAAATTTTTAGTACTGGGTTGAATTCTAGTGTAAAGTTTTAAGTTCCTAATGTAACGTATTGCGTTTTGGATTAGCAAGAATTACGTGGTTCATCATCAAGATCTCTGAGATCAATAAGCAAATGGACTCTTTAGCATGTAAAAATAAGTAACAAAAGCTGCACTTACCAGATTACTACAAATACAGCGTCGGCACCCTTTTCTGAGCCCCCAAAGACAGTTTGGCTCCCATCTTCTTATAGCCCTCATTTTTAACCCTACATTTTGGTTTCTCGTTAGATTCTACCGGACAACCCTTCAGTTCCCAAACTAGGTTGGTCAAAGACTTCGGTCTACTTAGCTTCCTAGATCTCTTCTCTGGTAGCTTCGGACCGTTTCCTGAGTCTCCAGATGTTCGCCCACCAGAATGACTCGAGTCTAAAGTACCATCTAACTCCATAGCCTGATGGATGTTCGAAAGACTCTTGTATCTTATGTTGAAGATCGGCGAATCGCCCTGCGTTATTGGCCGGATTGGACTAGCTATTGGACTAGGAGTCTCCTTAGTCGGAGAGTTGCTTTTCTGACGGAACACCATTCTGCTCTTATTGTTGCTAATGTTATTCTTGATATACAGCTTCGGGAGGTTATTGGGCGCTGGTGCTATGGAGCATTTCTCTTTGTAGACTGTGACAGGAGTTTCTTTCGCTGGCACTGTTGCTTTGCGCGTTCTTTTCTCTGCCTTTTGGGCGAGTTGAGGTTTCTTAGTCGGGATAGTTTCTATGGGAGGCGGTTCAGGCTTGATTTCGGTAATAAGAGGCATATGTATAGGCGTTGGAGCTGGTGAAGATGGAGCGGATTCGTGTCTATGTGGATCGTTGGAGTATGACGCTTTGATGTTCTTAGGCAATGGCGCAAACCCTCTAACGTAGTCGTAAATTTGATCTATCTCGTCGTATTCATCAGGGATGCTGTTCTCGTCCCGATGGCTACTGTAGATGTGACTGTGGCGAGTGATGTGTTTATGATGATTCGCAGTGTCTGATGATGCACTTCTTCTCAGGAAATAGCCAGTCTTAATCAGCGGAGGCGCATGGAGCGGAGCGTTCAAAAGCCTCTTTGGATCACCAAGTTTACCATCTAAGACATGTATCCTATCTACCACGTCGACAAGCAGACGATTGCACTTTTCAACTAGTCTAGAGAACTCCATGAAGTTTTTGATTTGATCCTCGTTTTTGCACCTTTGCATTTTGAGAGGAGCGGCTAAGGGTAGTGCTATTAACGCGTTGCCTTCCTTCTGTAACGGCAATGCGAACACGTGGTCTTCCTCAAACATGGACAGCAGTCTTAACTCAGGAACGAAGTGGTTGGAACTTTTCAAGCCTCTCGGTGGAGTTCCATGGACGAGTCTGACTGTTATCGGCAACCGTTTCGTCAGCAATGTCTTCGCCGTGTGAACTCCGCTTATGTTCTCCTCTTTGGCAATGGCTGAGAACTTACCTCTCTGGTCCAAGCTCAACAGCACCGTGTCTCCTTTCGAGTCGGTACATTTCAAATATTTACTTTTACCTAAATACGCTTCGCCTCTCGGCATGATCACTTCGCCCGCTGGTAGATTTCTAGCCCCATCGGCGGTGATGTTACCATCTAGATCGACTTTGCCGCAAATGACTCTGACAGCCTCTCTGACTAAGCATCCGTCGTCTAACTTCCTTCTGGCTAGTTCTGAAACGGATTCTATACATCTGACTGCTCTTCCTTCTTCGCTTAGTAGTTCAAAGTAGCCTTTGTAAGTGTCTGGGATGGCGATTCGAGGGCCAACACTGACCATGCGTCTGCCTTCTTTTAGTTTGATGGCTTGGGCGATAATTTTCTTCCTCTTTCCAGCTGATACTAAAAGAGCTGTGCTTTGCAGGCCAGGGGAGGGGAGGGTTGGTACGCCAAGGCCGCAGTACTGGCCCTTGATGATCTTGGCGACGTTTGGCAGACGGTGCTTGGCGGCGAACTCTCGGAGGTAGTGCCCTTCGTCAGACCAGCGGGAGGCTGCGACCACGACTTGGCCATCGGTGGCTGCCATGGTGGACCTTAGTCACATCTGGAATAAAAGAAAATATGATTTTAGTCAATTTCTGGGAAATATCTGTTATCTGTAAGTATTATTTACACAACAATGTTTTATCAGTTTATGTATGTGTCGTGGCCAAATCGATGAATTGATCATTTCATGAAATGGTTGGCCATTTCATGAAGTGTTCACGTTTTCATGAAGTGGCCAATCAATGGTGACCAAATCATTAAACGATAAACGTTTAACGATTTGGCCACCCACGTTTGACCATATCGTAAAAAGAGGGCGACTATAAAATATTTAATGAAAACCAGGATCAATTTTGATACGTATTTGTTTATTTTTAGTTGTTACATACTTTCAAAATAAAAAGGTTTAAAATTTTATAACAATAAAAAAATCATTAAATGCATTTAATGATTTTTTTATTGTTATAAAAAATGTACATTTAGTGAAATTTGCAAGTATTTTAGTACAAGCAGTATAAAAGTCACGTAAACAATAAAAAAATTAAACAAGGTAACAGTCACTTGCTAGCGCAAGACAAATTTATTAATAATAAGGTGCATTAAGGCGATTAAAACACGGCACCGCGCACAAAGTCACATGAACAACAAAAATCATAGGATCGTCGGCGCTTTTTCCTTGAATATAAGATATTCCTCCCTCTTCGACAGTTTCCATAATATCATATTTCGATAACCAGTAGTAGTCCATGGATTTCTTTTTCGTGTCACCCTACTCTCCTTTATTTGCTGTATAACCTGAAAAAGAAATTAAATTAGCTATCAGTCTTTTGACAATCAATATAATAACAGATAAATAAAAAAATATTTTGATAAAACTCATTATTTAGTTAGGTGCATAAAATTATAATATGAAGTAAGTAAAATATTACTAACCTTAGAAATACATTCCAAACTCCACGGTTATTTCACATTTTGCTCGGAACCTTGCATGACTTGCATACTCTAATACGTTTTCATCGAATTATTTAACGAATAATTTAACTTTCTTCCGTGTTTAATAAAGAATTATTCGCATTTTTTCTCAGAGAAAATTCGTCTTTGTTTACAAGGGCCGCCATTTTTACACAAACTGCACAAAAACAACCAGTGTTGCCAAATAAGTGTATTTACTGCCTAAAATAGGCAAACTTCCGACAATTTTGTCCAAATTAAAATTAAATGTACCTACTTTAAAAATAACATGAATTTTATAAAAAAAATGTTTTGCTAAAAATATGCTATTCTAAAATAAAAGATAAAATAATAAGAAAATTTAGAACATTGTGCAAATTTAGCATATTTGCACAAAGTGCTTAACTGGTATGGCAACTCTGGCACTCTACCGGTAAAGTCAACGAAACAATTCCACGATATGATCGATTGAGATTGATCGTTTCATGAAATGGCAGTGCATCTAGTTGGCCCAATCGTCAAACGATTTCTTATCATTGATCTGACCTGGCCACATCATGATATGGCCAATGTGTGATTGGCCATTTCATGAAATGCAACCATTTCATGAAATGGCCAATCATTTCATGAAATGGCCAATTCTACGATGTGGCCACGACATATGCACGTGTAGTAAAAAATTAACACATTATAATTTTAGCATTTTTGACATTTGTTGGTAATCCAAAATTCATTATGATTCCTCGTGTGTCATTTCAAATGGTTAATAATTACTTGTATTTATAAAAAATATGTAAGACAATAACTAACAATCGTAAATAAGTAATAAAACATCAGGTAATTATATAAGTTGTTATTAAGTTATAATGGCTACAATTAAAACATTACGCGAATGTAATCATCCATCATCGACTTTTTCCACTATTTGTGGTACTGTCAAGACTGAAAGTGGTCTAAACCAGATCGAGATTACCAAAGACCAGTTGTTGTCCTCAGACCACTTCTTACCGCATTTGGTAAGTCCGACAAACTTGTGCCATAATGTAACGAAAATGGCGGGAGTTCCGTTAAAGTCACGGAGGATTGCTCGCTCCTTGGTATTTTGATGAAATTAGCCTCTGTGACGTCACGAGTAACGTTGGTCGCGGTTTTGTGTGACACAGTATAGGAAGGTGACAGTACAAAAGAGATCTGCTTTATGAAATAAACTATAAATAATAATTGTGTCAAATACACGTAGTATTGTCTTTTACTTGCGCGAACACTACAAATTGGAAATAAAACAAAATAATTTTACGGATTAAACTTTCGTGAGTTGTTGTTTTAAACATATCAAACAGCTCGAAACGTCGTGTCTCTAAATTTCGAGAGTTTAATCCGTAAAATTAGTTTTATTTCAAATATACGTAATCAAACGTAGTGTCAGCGAACTATGAGATTGAAGGAACCAAGGATGTTTGTTTTTACATTTTTTATGGGGTACTTTCATTGTGTGTTTTAAATTAAATATACAGAACAGAATCGGAAGCCTCATTGCAATTACACAAGATGTTTCGACACTTAATTATCTGCAAATATGTTATACCAATCTTAGTCCGTTCAAAATCAGGGATATGAGTTGCAAAGGCGACCATTTCAATGGCATTATATTTTACCATTCAAATGTACGATTATTTGACGCTTTAACGGTGGAGGAAAACATCGTGAGAAAACCTGCATACCTGCGATGAAATTCTAAGGTTGTGTAGTCGACCAACCAACACTTGACCAGCGTAAAATTTGTCTCTATGGGTCTATACGCGATATTAGGAGTAGCAAATTACATATCTATTTACTGCTGAGTTCGCTCGCGACCACGATTGGTGTAACCCAGTCGAAACGTCGGGCAGTAAGTAGCTATGTAATTTGCTACTCCTAATATCGCGTGTAGACCCATAAAGACATATTCTAGTGTAATGGAACGCGAAAGTCTAAAATCTTACTTGAACAGCCCTAGGGTAGGCTCGTGCCCCAGCAGTGGGGACGTATGACGCTAATGACGATATTTTTTTCCTATATATTTATTTATTTATATATATGCGGAGTTCTGTACCTCGTTGACAGTAGACTATGAGAAGTGTCTCATAATCCTTGTCTATGTGTGTTATTTCTTTGTTTGAATTGAGTTATTGTGTCTTGTGTATTTGTAACTTTTCATGTCTTTGTCGTGGTCAATGAATGTTTTTCTTTCTTTCTTGATTCCTTTTAATACTTTATCCGTTTCTTTATAGAGGAAGATCCCAGAGCTGCCAGACATCACTTATTTTCTAATGGACAAAATATATACGATTGAGTAGTGGTGGGGTGTACTATCATCATATGACTAGTTGCTACCTTGACCAGACGGCCATTTTTCAGATATCAACCAATCAAGGTACATAGAAACACTGCTCACCTCACTTAAATTCTGATGGCTGATTTTAACATATATTTCACACAATACCATTAAAAATCAGGTTTCATTACTCCCAGACACATGCGGTCGGCGGTTTTACCTTACAGACGCTTTAAAGCTATGAAAAAAATTTTACTTTTACTTAATTTTACTTATTTTCTGATGCTTGATTTTTATATATGTTATTCAAACAACTATTTTAAAACATTTTGCAAACGGACAGACCGATCCAAGGGACCAAACATTCACTAGACGCAACTGTTTTAGAATTATTTTTTTTATTGAATTTAGTTAAGTTTTTCTAATAAAATAGTTTGTAAGGTACAATTCTATAATTATTGCGGTCAGATGAGCCCTTTTCAGTTTATTTGAATAACATATATAAAAATCAAGCATCAGAAAATAAGTAAACTTAATAATTTTTTTCATAGCTTTAAAGCGTCTGTAAGGTAAAACCGCCGACCGCATGTGTCTGGGAGTAATGAATCCTGATTTTTAATGATATTGTGTGAAATATATGTTAAAATCAGCCATCAGAATTTAAGTGAGGTAAGCAGTGTTTCTATGTACCTTGATTGGTTGATATCTGAAAAATGGCCGTCTGGTCAAGGTAGCAACTAGTCATATGATGATAGTACACCCCACCACTACTCAATCGTATATATTTTGTCCATTAGAAAATAAGTGATGTCTGGCAGCTCTGGGATCTTGGACCATTAGTATTAGTGATGTTAAAACAAGAAGCCTCACTGCTCTCACGCCACAGTCGGGCTCAAGTTTAAGGTCAATGTACAGAGACAATGGCGGTGTTGACGTAACGCCGAATAACACTACGTTACGCGCCGCCGGCGGGCCGGGGGCACACCGGGCGGGGAACGAGAGGAAATTGGCCAGAATATTATTTTTACATGATTTTTGATGAAGATGACTTGAAAAGTAGCTAGGGTATCTAAAATGAACATAAAAAAGTGACCGGCTCGGTGGCTGAAGCTGAAGTTCAAATCAAATCAAATTTATTGCAATACATATAAGATCTTGTGTGTAAAAGGTATACATGTAACACGACAGCTAAGGCAAAAAACTTCACGTTTCATAATTATTATTTCCTAAAATGATTTAATTTTCAACATATTTGAAATCTATTGTTTCTTTTGCGTTTCAAGATTCTCTATTAAAATTCAATTATAAACGTAGATCACCTGTCGGAATCAAAAGTGATACTATTATCAAATCAATTTTCTTTTTTTTTACCAAAGTAATCTGATGTATTTAATTCCACAAGCTACCAGTACACTTAATTATATGCAAATCCAGTATTTACTTCAAAATTAACAAGCATCTATCCAAAGGAATGCCCACAAAAGATTATAATCTATTCTATGGTATAAAACATCAATCGTCCCGCCGATTCCCACCAAGTGTGCCAGCCGCCTAACACAAACGGCGTATCAACTCTTTAGTTTTTAGCTCAAAATTACAACACTTTTATGACGTAACGGTATCCCTCACCTGATATTGGCCAGACCGAATTGCCTTTTTAATTTGGCAGCCGAAAACAGCCAGACCTTTTTAATATTTTCCTTAAAATCTTGTTTGGATGCATAATGCATTCTGTGTAAGTTTTTTCTTTTGGTTCCGTACCGTAACAGCCCGTTCACACTAGTCGTAAGTCGCATATGACTAAAAGTTGAATGCTCTGGTGGATGATGCCATACACATTATTAAAAATCGCGTCTCACCCAATGTGAACAGCTCCATATAAAGTGTATGGTGACAAGAGCATTCGACTTTTAGTCATATTATGTGACTTACGACTAGTGTGAAACTGGACCCTATTACCCAAGGCTTAATTGTCTGTCTGTCCGTCCATTTTTCACCATGCATTTTAAGAACGGTGATAGCTAGAGAGTTGAAATTGATGATGTATTTCTATTGCCGCTATAACCACAAAAATAAAAAAAAATCAAAAGGTGCTCCCATAAGAGAAACATGCCTTTTTACAATATTACTACGGAATCCTTTGTGCAAGAGTCCGACTCGCACTTGGCCGTTTTTTTTTTAAGTATTGCGCAATAGGGAGCTAACGGAAGTACAGTTATGTTTGTTTAGTTTGATCTTCCCGTGATCAAAAACGCTGTGATTGGTTGAAATTTCTGGTATTACATGAATGTGTATCATTGAACATGTTGTCAAAAAACAAGCGAGTTTTATAACTAACAAATCCGTAAGTTATTTAGGCCTAATCAGTAATAAATTATATAGGTAATTGCACGCCCGTGTCTCGGAAAGCACGTTAAGCCGGTGGTCCTGCGCCCGTTCTCTCATCGGTCATGTCGGATTGCCGTCTCACCGAACAATAAAAGTAAGGGAACAGAGAGTGCACTTGTGTTTGTGCGCATACTTGTGCACTATAATATGTCCTGCGCACTTGGCTGATCTTAATTGAGATCTGCCGCCATGGTCGAAATCCGTCAGACGCCTTTTATACTATCTTATCGGAATGTAAAGTACATCCTTACTTCCTTACTAATCCTTACTAATATTATAAATGCGAAAGTAACTCTGTCTGTCTGTCTGTTACGCTTTCACGCATAGAGTAATGGACCGATTTAAATGAAATTTGGTACAGATATAGTCCAGAGCCTAGAAAAGGTTATAGGCTACTTTTTAACCGACTGCGCTATAAGGAAGTAATGTTTTACCCGTTAAACGTCTCTACGCGGACGAAGTCGCGGGCGGAAAGCTAGTTATCTATAAGATCTATTAAATAACCGTGGTACGCAATTAACATTTTGGTATTCAGAATATAATAGAATAATCGTTTATTTGGCACAAATTGGTAACAATGAAATAACTCTTATTACTCCAATAACATTGTCGGATTATAATGCATCTAAGGCCATGATCACCACTTATGAGATCACAAGTAATACTATGTTTGTAGCGCTACCATGAGTTTAAAAATGACAGACTCGATATCGCCTATGTAAAAATGTCTATGAAAAAAGGTACAGCGCCCCTAGCGATAACGTTAAGAACTAAAATCGGAAGTATTAGTTAACAATGAGGGTTTTCGCTTATAAGAACTTCACTAGATGGCAATACGTAGGCGTGAGGTCCAACTGCAGCATGATTGGTTACTTTTGACGTGACATTGACAGACATGTCAATATTCACCAATCACGAAGCAGTTAGACCTAATATCTACGTCTTGCCATCTAGTGGATATCTTATACGCGAACACCCTCATTCGATAGGTTTTTAACGTATGTAAGTTCGATAGTAAACTCATGGCAGCGTTTCTGTATGTGAAAGCCCAAGTCACCTAGTTCATTAACGTTGAAGCTCTCGGTAGATGGCAGAGTAAACACGTCATCGCACTGTAAATACACTGTCATGTCATAGAAGTTGCATTAACAAAACGATGATTCGCGCGTCTTTAGAGGGTGTCGATAACTGTCCACTTGATACGAGATAGGGAAAGTGAATTTGAAGCACATATCGGACAGTATCGGTGTATGTTAATAGGTTTTTATGTGCATAAATCGTGGGGATTCGAAGTACATATCGGTGTAGGTAAATAGATTTTTGTCGATAGAAAATATCGGAAAAAGCGATGTAGGTAGATATCAAGTGATGTAATAAATAAATAAATAGAGTTATTAGGTCAGTTGCACTGTTTCATTAGGTTCCGTTATTACAGTGTAATCGTGACATTTACATACATAAATTAAAAACATTTTTATCAAAAAAAATAACCGCCTTCAAAGACCTGACTCACTAAAATTACAAAATAATATAATACGAACATTAATAATTATCTGGGTATAAATTTAATATGTTTTTGAAGGCAATCAAAATTGTGAGGACAACGAAGCACTCTGTGCTTGTCTGCATGAACTATAGACGGCACCGCCTTCACCAACATATATAAATAAAGATGGCAAATATCGCGGACATGTTGAGTTCCCTTATGTGTGTAACCATGACAGTTCTAGGGTATAAAAGGAGATGTCGATAGGGGAATACCAAGAAAGACGTTCCATGACCAAATGGGTCAAATCTTATAGAGAGTTCAGATCAAAAGTACCCGTAATCGACGAACATGCATGAAGAGGTTAATGGATGTGGGAGAAGCGAAACTGGTATGCCAGGACCGTAGCACATGGCAGGAAGTGATCTCTGCCTACACCTCTGGGAAAAAGGCGTGATTTTATGTATGTATGTATGACAGTTCAAAGTCTGCAACAGTGGTTCCCGATGCCGGAGCGTCGATGGCCGAGTGGTTAAGGTCGTTGCTTGCCATGCGAGAGGTCGCCAGTTCAAACCCCGCCAGGTACCAATGTGTTTTTCAAATTTGAAATTCATATGTACCATCATTCGACGCTTTAACGGTGAAGGAAAACATCGTAAGGAAACCAGCACACCTGAGAAATTTTTCAACGGTGTGTGAAGCCATGTCAGAGGCCTACGGGCGGTTTAAAAACTCTGACACCAGGTTGTTCATCAACCATACGATAAGAAGAAGAAGAAGTGGTTCCCGATCAGATCAGAACCGCTCATCAATACTTCCCATCAATACAAACAATTCCCAACGCGGCGGTCACGATTTGGCGCATTTTTCCGCCGGATCGTACGTCACGATTTCGTCGCACGATTAAACCTATTGTGAGGAGATAATACTGTGGGTAACTGTACTCGATAGCGGTAGACAAATAAGGAACTTCGGTTGGGCCACGGAGTAAGCGGTGGAGCGTTGACCATAGCGATGGTTTGGGTAATACGTATGTATATTAGCAACAGCAAGTTATTAAAACTTTTTGTTTATCTAGCCTGTAGTGTCCCACTGCTGGGTCACTACAGGCTAGATAAACGCCTCCCCCAATTCTCCCCATTTCTGCCAATCTTTGGTTATACATGGCCAGTTTAGGTCTTGAACGTCGAGATCATCGCTCCATCTCTTTAAAGGTCTTCCCCTTGACCGACGACCGTACGGTTATTATGAAACAAAAAAATAAGGTAGGTAGTAATTGAATTATTACGGTAAAAAGCCCCGAAAATTATCCTAGAGGGAAGGAAGAGGCTGAACAATTCATGTTACTTTGACCTTAACAAAAGACTCAAGTTGTTATCAATTTACCAAATGTGAAAAGGTAATGTAGGTAAAAAATATTTCTATAAATTCAGGAGGTTTTCGAAGAATATAAAAAAAATAAAGTTACGAACAGCGAGATGTATTAACCGCTTAAAGTTTGTCTGATTTTCCGCTCAAGAAAAATTAAAAGCTCGAAAAACAAGAAAAATGGCTCAGTAACTGAAAAGTTTCCTTACTTGTTGGCAACCAACAACTTGTGTATATGTTTTAATTTTTATATAACAAAAATTACTACCTACTTATAAAAAATGCGTTTAGTCAGCGAAAAAATTGAGCAAAGGAATCGCTGTTACTATGGCCACACAGTCTACGGATCGGCAGCTCACAGGGTTCCCATGCCGCTCCGATTCCACGGAACCCAAATTTGGACTTGTCATATTTATGCGCAAGCCGTAATTATTAATCGTATTGGTCACGCTAAATTGTTTAAATGTAAGGATATCAATGGGCCCGACGGAACTATATAGAGTTGTATGTTTGTTCGTTGTAAACCAGCGACCCGCCCTAGCTTCGCTTTGGATATATTTCTTATTGACTTTGACGGGCTCGGTGGAACAGTGGTTAGTGACCCTGGCTGGCTGTTCCAAGAGTCGTGGGTTCGATTCCCACCCGGGAAAAATATTTGTGTGATGAACGCTGGTAAGGTAAATGCACCTATTATGGACGCGGACCCCATTATGGACAGTTTTCAAAAATGCCTCCAATAATAAGAAACCGGTAGGTATTTTTTTCCAACAGCAACATTAATCGGTTGTACCAAAATTCTAGATTTGATGTAAACAACATTTGACAGCTCTCCGCTATATTATTTTCGACTATAACGATTCTTACTAGTGCGGTGCGTTTTGGTGTCGAGATTTGAAATTTCTTATAAGGAGCGCAATGCATGTAAGTAAATTTATTAGCTTTTTTTATGACAAGTGTAATATTGTTGTTAAAAATGATATTATTTATTGAATTACTGATAATAAAAGGTTAATTATATATTCTAATCTAAAACCTCATAGTAATTTTAGCCTCGGAATTTATCGATGTTCATAATTGGATATTTTTGTAAGCCTGTACCCAAATATGGACATTTTGTCCATGAAGGATATTTTACAAATATACGTTCCTCATACATCTTATAGTTGTACAATCGTTTACCTTTATCTTTATTTTTAAATCGGTCGCAAAGTAAGACTTTAAATTTAATAATTCAATTATGAACATTGTGTCCATAAATGGGTGTCCAAAATAGGTTCAAATTTTTTAAATAAATAAATTTTGTTTCACTTTAGATATGGCGACTAGAAAAGCTTATACTAAAGAACAAATGGCAAATGCAATTAAAGAAGTGAGAAAAGGACAGAAAATATCCACTATTTAGAAAATAATAACTAGAATAACTTTTCTAAAAAAAAAATTTTATTTAGTTGTTTGTGTTTTTTTATGTCATGTTACATTTATAATTTAAGACAGGGTAATATACATAATAATTATATTACAGTCAGGGGATACCAGTCACAACTATCTGTCCGGTGGGTGGCGAACGGTATACGGGTAAGCGACCCCGGGTCCTCGAGCTACTATCGACTCAGTCCAAATCATCCGAGGCGATAGTATCCTTCCTCCCCTTTTCCTTCCCCCGTCATATATTCTTGCTACTCGTGGGAACGCAATAACCTTGTTAAAACAATGCACAAGGCAGAATGGCAGCGACGTGGTCCACAACCAGTCACGTCACGTTTTCCACAGAGGTGAAAAGTGGATCGCTGGAAGTGATCTCTGCCTACCCCTCTGGGAAAAAGGCGTGATTTTATGTATAAGTAATTGTTGAGATAAGTAATTGTTGAAAAGCGTCGATGGCCGAGTGGTTAAGGTCGTTGCTTGCCATGCGAGAGGTCGCCAGTTCAAACCCCGCCAGGTACCAATGTGTTTTTCAAAATTTGAAATTCATATGTACCATCATTCGACGCTTTAACGGTGAAGGAAAACATCGTGAGGAAACCAGCACACCTGAGAAATTTTTCAAGGGTGTGTGACAAGCCATGTCAGAGGCCTACGGGCGGCTTAAAAACTCTGACACCAGGTTGTTCATCAACCATACGATAAGAAGAAGAAGATTGTAGTGACTGATTATAGCTGTATTTTGATAGGTATGAAACTAGTAAGAAGACATTTGATTTTTGATTATTGTTGGCAAAGTGAATAGAAAAGAGTGAAGGTTTTTTTAAATTTTTATTTAACCTCTAAACCAATTTGCTTAAAGATCGAGAAGTGAAGGAGATGATTTTATTGAAATGTTATTTAAATAATAAGGCGTCCGACCGATTTCAGCCATGGCGTCCGATCTCAATTGAAATCAGACAAGTGCGCAGGACATATTATAGTGCACAAATGCGCGCGCAAACACAAGTGCACTCTCTATTCCCTTACTTTCATAACTCGGTGAGACGGCAATCCGACAAGACCGATGAGAGATCGGGCGCAGGACCACCGGCTTAACGTGCTTTTCGAGGCACGGGCGTTCAACCGCCAGCTTCCTAACTACGGGCTGAGAAATTTCATCACAGAAAAACTCACACAAATTTTGCCCGACCCCGGACTCGAACCGGGGCCCTCTCGGACCTTACGCAGCGCTTGCTACCAATAGACCAACGAAGGGGTCTCCTATTTAAATAATACTAGCTAGTTAAGAGGACATTTTTATTTGGTTTTTCTTGGCTTAAAGGCTTTGGCCTTTGCCGATTACTTTTTGATAACTGTTTGTTGATTGGTATTTGAGTTACCTATTACATTATTTTATTATTTAATTTAAATGGTTTTTATTTCATTATACTAACTTACTCAACCCTAATACTCTTGAGTTATAGATTTAAGCATTCAATTGAAGAATGTCCATAAATGGGTGTCCATAATTGGATAACGTCCATAATTGGGTGTTCATAACTGGATCTTCCCTGTCCATAAATGGAGATTGGCAAAGGTTATTTTTCCTAAATTATATTTTGTTGAAGCTAGTTTAAAACTGATTTTAAACATCGAATACTTATTAAGAAAAGGACATTTTATTAACCTCCAAATCCCTGCGAACGTATATTGCAAAACATACAAACTATGAAGAAAATACGAAAAACAAATCCTTAAACCGTCCATAATTGGTGCATTTACTTTAGTGGTGCTTAGTTTGGGGTCAGATGACTTTGAGTGGAAATGTCCCATATATTTTTATTTATTCAAAACATATTTTTACATACTTATAAACACTTCTTTAGATAACTTTAAACTGTCATGGTAACACACATTAGAAAACTGAAAAAGTCCAGATATTTACCCTGTTTCCTTATTCTATCCAGTTTCCGATATTTTGGCGCTGTTGCAAGCGCCATAATGAGGGGTCAACTCATGATAAATACCACGACCTTTTTTAGTTTTCTAATATAAACCTTCCTCTTTAATAAACCATAGATTAAGTAACTTTGTCTAAGGTCTTAATCAACTGATATTTAAGGATGACCTTAGATATAAGTTGATTTGCGACTCCCTTACAGGGTTCCAAAACTGTACTGTGTAATGTACTTTTATGTGTGCAATTAATAAATAATTATAATCATTCCTTCTCTATCTATTCGTATAAAAATCCGTTTAGTAGTTTTAACCCTTTAATGCATGAAATAACCAAAATTATTTAATTGGTTTTCAATCTTATTACAAAGGGTTAGAGTTCAAAGTATGTATGTTAACATTTGGACGCAGCATGCATTGGGTTGGATGGGTTAAGTTCTTAGCTTACGTAGTGACAGACAGCGGAAACGATTTTGTTTTATAATTTGTAGTGATATCTGAGATTACCTCGTTATATTGGAGAGGCCGTGGGTTCAAGTACGGGGTCGAGTAAAAATTGTGTGAGATTTTCTTTTATAGATTACTCAGCCCGGGGTGAGGAAATTGGCGGATGCACGCCCGTGCCTCGGAAAGCACGTTAAGCCGGTGGTCCTGCGCCCGATCTCGCATCGGTCATGTCAGATTGGCGTCTCACCAAATTATGAGAGGAAAGGAATACAGAGTGCACTTGTGTTTGCGCGCACACTTGTTCACTATAATATGACCTGCGCACTTGACTGATCTCAATTGAGATCGGCCGCCATGGCTGAAATCGGTGCGACGCTTTAATGTGTGTGGAACTGCTAACTTTAGTCACAAACTAATTCCTCACCAATTAGTAAAGTGGAGTCGTTTAGCAAAGAATAGCGTGATGAATCGACAAAGGTGGCCCAGTTTTCAAGGATTCCGAACAGATTTTTCGGGAAATATAACTGTTTGAGACATTTGAATGACAATATGTAGAGCCGAAGTAGGGGACCGTGGCAATGACTCAATGGATTGTCAATGGAGAATAAGTAAACCGTTGTTTTGAAGTTAGTTTTAGTAGGTTGGTAAGGCGGTCAATGTTAACGGGAAGAGACAAATATCTTTTGGTTAGCATGTAGAAGTGACTTAAAGTATTTGGAATATGAGTATGAGGACTAACTACTGGTCATTATTTGCACAATATCTTCCGAACTGGTATTTTTTTTCAAGTATCAGTTTTTTAATACACGACGTCATTAAAGAGGGGTAGGCTAGGTACAGCATACTATAAATACAACTGAAGGTAATATTTATATGAAAACATTAAGTTTATTAAAGTTTATGAAAACTTGGAAATACAAGAAAGCGATTACCAGTATTGATGAGCCAAATCCACACATTGTTATGATTACTTTGAAAACCCAATTTGTTATGTTAAGATAAATAATTATCAGGGAAATTAATATTCGATAACTTATATAAATTATTCCCTGCTTTACTACGTAAATACAGAACGTATGTAAAAATCTATCTAAGTACCAACTTTTTTAAAAATCATACAAAATATCTATGTGGGTACGATATTTTTGATAGATCATAATCCCGACAGCATATTTCTCTGCTTAACCAATTAAAACATGAAAATATCTCTGAAAAACAACAATAACCAAGGCACGCCCAAACGAGTAACGAAGAAAGTTTTCAATCACCCATCGCGAATCGTCACTCTATGACTAATTACCAGGTAATAAGGTTCATTTTTGCACAGTCCCAATTTAATGGGTTCTATGGAAAACCTTGGTTGAATGAACAATCCAGACTCGCTCTATTAGGCTCTCACGCCATAGTAAAATTGGGAAAAGTATAATAACTTATACTGGTACAAAGGCACGTCTGGTAACAATTGTTTGTAAAGTATATAGTAAATATTAGTCTTTATGGGTCTACACGCGTTATTAGGAGTAGCAAATTACATAGCTACTTACTGCCCGACGTTTCGACTGGGTTACACCAATCGTGAGCGACCCATAAAGACTAATACATATATAATAACATATAGACCCATACAGACTAATATTTAGTGTAATGGAACGCGAAAGTCTAAAATCTTAAATAAGTATATAGTAGTAGTGAAATTATGTAATGGAGATTGGCAGGGATTTTTTTGATTAAGACCAGCATCGGACAAACAAAATCTCACTGTTTATTAATATTTACTTATATTTTTTTTATTTTATTCAAAGGGTATCAATCGACGACCTCTTGAAGTCAATAGATTTACCAACTCCCCATTAACACCAGATTACATATAGCTCGGTAATATCAATAGTATGTATATAATATGAGAACCATTTTTCTTCGTCTTCTTATCGTATGGTTGATGAACAACCTGGTGTCAGAGTTTAAACCGCCCGTAGGCCTCTGACATGGCTTCACACACCGTTGAAAAATGTCTCAGGTGTGCTGGTTTCCTCACGATGTTTTCCTTCACCGTTAAAGCGTAGAATGATGGTACATATGAATTTCAAATATGAAAAACACATTGGTACCTGGCGGGGTTTGAACTGGCAAACTCTCGCATGGCAAGCAACGACCTTAACTACTCGGCCATCAACATCAACGATGAGAACCATTAGTATCTTACCTAATATCAGAACTGACGGTATTGAAATCTAATCTAGTCGCGTGAGTTGGACTATCGTTCCATTGTACTATGGCCCCGGTTTCGCCTCAGCACTTAATGAACCATACACCGATTCATAAAGTGAGATAATACATTCTCTAGAAATCTATAGGAAGAATACAATCGGCTTATTTCAACCGCGAAATCGTGGGTTTAAGAGCGAGTTTAACATTCATTTACAATGCGTTTATTTTAAGTTACTTAGACTGCTTTGTTCGGTCTATTGGTGGCAAAGGGCAAGCCCGGAAAGTGCCGGGTTCAATTCTTGGGTCCGGCCAAATTTGACTGATTTTTACTGTTAAGAAATGGCTCCTACAATTCCAGGTTCATCGCGATCTATCAATGGAGAACTCAGTTCGAAGTCAGACAGTTGGCAATCGCGCGGCCATGCCTCGGAAAGCACGTTAAACCTATAGTCCTGAGTCTGATCCCTCATCGATCATATCTTAGGGGTGAGAGCCATCCGTTCCTCCTCAAGACCGGTGATGACGAGGCTACTCCAAGCTATCATCGTATGTCAGTTAGAAAAAAAAAACATCGGTCATGTTGTATTTTCGTCTTACAGAACAATGAGAATAGAGAGTGCACCTATGTTTGTATTCGTGTTATGGCAATATTAAAATTGCTGTTCAATACACATGGGAACAACCCAGATAACCACATTTAAAGTGTCTTTAAACCAATTTATAAAATGGAATCAATAATTTAATTAGGGGTGAGAGCCATCCGCTCCCCCGCAAGCCCGGTGATGATGACAAGGCTCCTCCAAGCCATCATCGTTAGTCAGTTAGGAAAAAAAATCAATAATTTAAATGAAGTAGGAGAGAATGATGAAGTTGCATGACGAAGAGAAGAAAGATAGCACATGAAAAGCCAAGGGTTAAAGTTAGTTGGCATCAACAATTCACACACGTGTCCGTATATTTGTTCTTACAGACTAGCATTATTCTCTCGGACGATAGGATAAGGCTGTTCCTCGTATTGGGCAACAATATGTATGCTGTGAGGAGTGGTAATGATTTACAGTCGTTAGCGGCGCCAGGAGTACGGAACGGTTCTCTGAACTGATCCTCACCGTTAGCATAGTGAAGGGGAAGGCAGTGAACCAAATACCGTGGTGAACAGAGGGCCTACCATGAGATGGCTATCGAAAACTTACTTACGTTAAAAACCCATCGAGTTGTTTTTTTCATACGGCCGATTTTAGTTCTTCGCGTAACCACCAGCGGCGCTGTACAAGTTTTTCATAGACATATTTACGTAGGCGATATCGAGTGCGTAAGTTTTAAACTCATGGTAGCCCCACTGTTGAGATTTGGCGACATCATTCGCGCACGTGTTGCGTAGATACGCCTAAGGCCTAGAGAGCCTGAGATACCTGAGAATATTCAAGCACTTAGACTCTTGGTGATTGGATTAAACAATACCCTTTGTGGAAATATTGAGTTTTGGCGATAGTCTTCGTACCAAAAGTAGTGAAGAGTAACGCGAAAGGCCTCAAAATAAAAAAAAATCGATAACTATTATACGACACCTCGTCTTTTCTAAAGGTGAGTATAATTTTTAGTCGTGATTAATCTACTTATTCTTGCCTTTAATAACAAAACGCGATTTACCCACGCTTAGCTCGGGTATGGAATCAACAGATTTAATGTGACTGGCTCGGTGGAACAGTGGTTAGTGACCCAGGTTCACTGACAACGGTTCCAAGAGTCGTGGGTTCGATTCCCACTCGGGACAAATATTTGTGTGACGAACATCGGTGTTTGTTCCGTGTCTGGGTGTGATTATGTATTTAAGTATGTATTTATAAATATCTATGTATGTATATCAGTCTCTGACGCCCATAGTACAAGCTCTGCTTAGTTTGGGGTCAGATGACCGTGTGTGGAAATGTCCCAGATATTTATTTATTTATTATTTAATACAGGCGAATGCAACTCGAGATCCGCTTGACCGCCAACCGCGGCGGTGCGCGGTGCCATGTTTTATTATATTATGTACTAGCTGTGCCCGCGACTCCGTTCGCGTATATTTCGATTTTTACGAAGCATTAGGTGCCATTTAAATTGCCTATCATGTGTCCCAGATGTCTATGTGTTTTTATACCAAATTCGGATAATTGGTTTAAGAGTTATGGAGGAACATACATACACACACACATACAGAAAAAAATTCTAAAAATCGTGAAATTAGTATCAGTATCATATATTGAGCCTATAAACACAATATCTCTGAAAACAAACTAACTTACTCCATGACCCTTACAGATTTATTATTAGTATAGATTAGCCTTACAATGTCTAGGTTGTTATGTTTTTTATGTGAAGAAAGCTTCTCACTGGCCCTGCTCTATACTGTGGCGTTGTTAGTAACTTGTTCGGGGGTTTATAGCGTACTGTCGGCCATTGACGTCGTGTACTGCTGTAGGTGAATTTATGAAACATCATGTTTGTTTAACGGTATGGGAAATAATAGGACTCAAGTTACCTTTTGTTATGTCCAGTTGTCCAGTGAGTTGGTAATAGGAGACCTTTAAATTGTTTTGGTTAGGTCATAGATGCGAAGTAACTCATCGTCAAAAAAGCGTCGGTTGCCGAGAGGCTAAAATCGCCATTTAAATCCCGCCACGTAATTACTACTGTGTTTTTCAAATTTGAAATTCATACGTACGATTATTCGACCCTCGGTGACGGAAAACATCATGCATACTTACAAAGAAATTATTGGGTTGTCTAGTCGACCAACCCGCACTTGGCCAGCGTTCGTTGACTAAGGCCTCATCGCCCTAACAGTGGGGACGTGTATGGGCTGATGATGATGATGATGATGAACTCAACGTTTCTTTTTCCTTTTTTATCTAAAGTAATAAACCAATAAAACGATATATCACTTGTTATATACGTGTGTTAAATAAACCTTACATAATCCTACTCTACCGTAAACTACAGCCTATATTAGTCGCACCATATTTACATAGCTGTCGGACTCTACAGCGCCCGGTAGCAAGTTCGATTCCCATGAATCAGAGCTTGTACAAGGTACACGTTGCTCCGATTTATCTTGTGCCCAACGACTCCCTTAGGTGGTAATTCTGTTCCAGCGTTCTATGAGGGGTGTGGTCTAATTTAGGAACTGTGACCCTTTTTAAAGATCATTCAGGCAGTATTTTCTTTGCGTAGAAAAGAGTAAAGTTGGTAACGGCCTCGTTGGTCTATTGGTAGGAAGCGCTTCGTAAGGATCAAGAGGTTTAGTTCTAGTTTGGGTTTTTCTGTTAAGTAATTACCCAGCCAGGAGTCAGGGTGTTGGCGGGCGTACACCCGTGCCTCGGAAAGTACGTTAAGCCAGTGATCCTGCGTCTTATCTCTCATCGGTCATGTAGGATTGCCGTCTCACCGAACTATAAGAGTAAGGGAACATAGAGTGCACTTGTGTTTGTAGGCATACTTGTGCATACGTCATGTGCAGTTGGCTGGTCTCCATTGAGGTTGGCCGTCATGGTCGAATTCGGTCGGACAGCATATTTTTTTTATTGGAAATTCAACATAGCCATTTATAATTGCCATTCCCCTGCAGGTCATCACATGTATACTTTCTTGCCTCTATATTATTTCAAGTGCAATAAAAAATTTTGATTGAAAGTTTCAACTGCAAGAACTTTGATATTTTGAAACCCTCACTAAAAGGGATCAGCGATATCTTAAGGTTAAGATGTATCTTATGTGAGTTATGAAGGGTTATTACATTTTATGTTGGGTTATAATCAGTATAGAAATATTTTATAATACAATATTATGGTCCCACGAAATCCTTGGTACCAAATGCAAGTTACTGCCAAAGAAGATTATTTGGGACAAAAGTGCCTTAAACCTTCAAGAAATCGACGTACCTTATAAGGTTTGTGTTGATATGTATGTTAACATACATAACAACACATAATAATACTAAAATAATATGATTGCCCACTAAAGTTCTCTAAGGCCTATCTTTAAATAATATTGTACACCACTATCAAATTTTTACACGCTATAAGCTTATCACTCCCCAACCCCAGTACTGGGAATTGATTGAGATGGAGGACTAATTTAGCGTTAATTGAAGCAACACTTAACGGTCTTAACGCACCGGCCATAAATGCGCTACCGTAACAGGGCTACGTAAGGCTCCGCGCACTAGAACGGTTTTACAGATCAGTGCTAAGCGGGAATGTATTAGCCACTAATAAATAAGTGGGGACGTGTATGGGCTGATGATAAGAATGATGATGATCATATACATTGATCTGGTCCCGTGATAATTGGCGTTAACTTATGTCACCGATATCAGAATCAACAGTGAGTACACAAATTATCTTAAATATTTAAAGAACACTTCCAGACACGGAACAAATATTGAAGGTCAGCACACCAATTTCTTTCCTGAGAGGAAATCGAACCAACGACTCTTAGTGCATGAGATAGAGGCATTATCCAATGCTCCATTGGGTTAGTCGATTGGCAATTACCATAAGCTTGTGGGTTGTACGGTGTTTGTGTTTATTTTTCACTCCACTAGTCAATGGTGTTATTATGTAAATTGTGTATGCGCTGGACAGACAGGTATATTCATTAAGACTAGGCCTTTCTCTGCTATTAGATTTATACAAGTACCTTATTGTAACGAATATAGTAATTATACTTATTTATAGAATAGTTCGACCGGAGATATTATGCAAAAGTAGTTTACATAGAAAAGATAACTTTTTACAAATGATATGAAATAGTAATTCAAACAAATAGGGTATAGGGATTAGTCTATAGGATAGACCGCATGTATATGTAAGTGCATAATACAAAAAGACGTAAGATTATGTGAAGATAGAATCTCTAGGATATGATAATATGGTTATGTTCGACGCTTGTACGGTAAAGGAAAATATAGTGAGGGAACCTACACCTACACACCTACGAAGAAATTCTTAGGTTGTGTAGTCAACCAACCCGCACTTGGCCAGCGTGGTTGATTAAGGCCTTATCGCCCGAGATTAGGCTACTCTAAACGGGCCTATCCAGCAGTGGAGACGTATGTGAACTGATGATGATGATTTTCTACTCGTACACTACTTCCTTTCAGGGATCATAAAGCCATTCATACATACATACATACATACATAACATCACGCCTTTTTCCCAGAGGGGTAGGCAGAGATCACTTCCAGCGATCCACTTTTCACCTCTGTGGGAAACGTGACGTGACGGGTTGTGGACCACGTCGCCGCCATTCTGTCTTGTGCATTGTTTTAACAAGGTCATTGCGTCCCCACAAGCAGCGAGGATATGACAGGGAAAGGAAAAGGGGAGTAAGGATACTATCGCCTCGGATGAAAAAGCCATTCATACTAACAAAAGTATTTATAAAATTTGCTACTGAACTAAAACTTCTATTAAACCTGGTCGCGGTGTGTAAGAGTCCTTAGTCACCCGTAGCAGGAACACCTAAAAAGGGATTGGACGTTGTTTTGCGGTGGTCCGGTGTTCCTGCTATGACGTCACGATTGTACAGTATCCCTTTTATGTACTGGAGTCAACCAAACAACCAGCTATCATATGGATACATAACTGTATGTTGTCCGACCGATTTCGGTTATGGCGGCGATCAGCTAACTGTAAGACAAATTGTCTAGTGAAATTTTGATCTTCTACCGATTTCCGCCATGGCGGTCAATTGCAATAGGGAGCAGCCAAGTACGCAGGACACAAATACAAGTGCACTCTCTGTTTCTTAAAACCGATAGTCTTTGAGAAAACAATCCGACATGAACAATAAGAGATCTAGCGAAGGACCACCGGCTTAACGTGCTAAACCAGTAAATTCTAAACAGAAAACTCATATAAAATTAGCTTGACCCGGAACTCTATCACGGGACCTCTCGGTTCCTATGTATGTGCTTGCTACCAATGAGCCCTCAAGACAATAAAAGTTACCAAGTATAAGTATAAGTTTTAAACCAATATTAAAGCAAAAGGATTATTCTACTTTTACTACTAAGCCACCCCACTAAATGGATAAAGTGTTACAGATATTTTATCAGTGGAATCAGCGGGCATATTACGACCTCTTAATTCCAGGCAGTTTAATAATGGGCATAGCCTAACTTCGTGTTTCTGATACACTTAGTTTTGCGCTATGGTTGTGGAATTATACAGGCTGATATAACCCCTCCACCATATTATGTGTAAATTTAAAAAAAGAAGTGTAGTAATAAAAGCTTTTATCGTATAGCTTACAATGCCCATTTTTAAAGAAACTGAAATTAAAAAATAATTAAATGTGACCTTTTTGGCGTCAATTGATACATATGGGTAATACATTAAAATACATCTATACTAATATTATAAAGCTGAAGAGTTTGTTTGTTTGTTTGAACGCGCTAATCTCAGGAACTACTGGTTCGATTTGAAAAAATCTTTTTGCGTTGTATAGACCATTTATCGAGGAAGGCTTTAGGCTATATAACATCACGCTGCGACCAATAGGAGCAAAGATACAATGGAAAATGTGTAAAAAACGGGGGAAACGCGAACGAAGTCGCTGGCACAGCTAGTTGTATAAAATGCCTAAGCAAATTGTAATAATCATACCAAAATCAAACTACATTCGGCATGCCAATCAGACGTGTGGATTAATCAGAAGATCCAATTTATTAATACCTCTCATCTCACCTTGAAATGAAGGCGAATGCAGTTGCAACATTTAATTATAGCAAAATATTATAATTACAGCATTACACGATTATGGTTGGCGATACTGCACAATAGAATGTGGTAATGAACACATTAAAAAGAGTTATTGTTGATTAAAGGTAGTAGTTGCGTGAATTTACGATGGCCTTACAAGCATGTCGCTTTTCTGTTATACTTTAGTTTATTTCTAGGGTTCAGTAGCGAAAGGATAATAATCGTGAGCAATTACTAAGATTAAGATTTTCTGTCTGTCTGTGTATCACCAAGCTCTAGGTACGTCTACCTATCTCAAGATTATTTCAGTTAAGACCGTAGATTTTTAAATCTATTTCTTATATTATTTTTTAAATATAATGGCACAGAACCATCGTGCACGAGTCCTATTCGAACTTGACAGATTTTAAACAATAATGTTATCCAACCGATTTCATTTATAGTGACTATAACATTATTACTATGATTGGATAACATTATTCCTATAATTTAGCGACCGATCTCAATGGAGATCAGGCAATAGCATAGAACATTTTGGTACGGAAATGTGCACTCAGAATTTTATCACGGTCATAGTTCGCTGACATGGTAATCTGACATAAATGTTGAGAGATCAGGCGTAAGACCAATGGATTAAGGTGATTCCAGTAATTTTTAAAATAATTATATATGTATTTACCTTATAAACACACGAGACCAGGGAGCTCTTTTCTCTCAGAGCAATCTGAAACAAAAAAATAAATTTTAAATAAATATTGTACCTAATTGATTGCAAAATTGACTACCGGCATTTATTGATTTTAACAAAAAGAACTGCACAAATCTATTGTGCGGGAAAACAAGCACTAAAATTTCACGGTGTATAGCTCGGTTGGACCGTGATCATAGCACTTGCAACAGTTCCGAAATATCGGGAACTCGATAATATAAGAAAACATGGTAAATATCCCGGACATACTCAACTGCATTAAGAGATATTTATCTATAGTTCTACTTACTTATCTTAGTAAACTTTTTAATAATCGAATTAGAAATAATTTAAATTACAAATAATCTGTATTGAAGCTTGTTATTTATGTAAATATGAGGATTTGATATTCTTTTTCTAAATAAATCCTATACAGAAATGTCTCATAACAACACATACATTGTTGCGATTTCAAAATAAGTAGGTTAAGTACTTGTCTTAAACTCTAATTAGGTAAACTTCAGATATCTTTTTTTTTCTTCACCCAAATCATTACAATATTAGCTCATTCATCTATGACTCGATATCTACACATAACTGCACATAAACATTGCACGTTCCATATTAGTAAAGTGCATAATATGTTATTATCCGTGCAACGGAATCAATCAAGTAGTAATTGGTGCATCACGCATACTTCGGTTACGCACGAACGATTTATGTGTCTGCGATTAGTCGCTGCGATTAGTATGACCTTGATAGTAATGTTATCGATAGTGTTTGATTGAAGGTCAGTGATTATTAAGTGCAACTGTATTGGTAACACATTAGATACCATCTATCGAACGAGACACAAATGAAATCCCCTTTCCACTCCCGAACGACGGCGCTGCCATCCACATACAATGCAGGTGCTGGTGGCGCAGACCAAGAGGTTGAAAGTTATTTCCTCTTTTCTGCCCCGTGTCATTAAGGCATGGAATCTCCATCCAGCTCATGTATTCCCTCCCTCATACGATCCCGGGCTCTTTAGGCGGGGAACGGCATTTAAGCAGGCCTTCAGGGTGAGTGCGACAGGCTTAATATTGTCTATTGTGACTGTCGACCTCATATGTGGATCTCAGTACCGCTTACCAACAGGTGGAGTGAGGTCATCTTGCAAGCCTTTTATATAAAAAAAAAGAAATTGTATCGTTGTACGCGCGGAGTTTGGTAGCATAAACGTGTTAAATTTATTATTCTTTATTGATTAAAAAGATGCACTCAAAAGACGTCAGCGTAATAGTACCCAAAACTTTTTTTTTGGATTATTTTGTCCGTCTATCTATGTTTTGTGCGTTTGTGCAAGTTTTAGTAATATTGTGTGTTAAGCTCTTATTGCAATACAGTGTTTCGTTTGTCATCATCATCATCATCATCATCATCAGCCCATATACGTCCCCACTGGGGCACGGGCCTACCCTAAACTAGGGCGATAAGGCCTTAAGGGTTTCGTTTGTGTTAATTGGTAATTAGGTAAATCCTGAAGTAATAAGTCGCGTTCAACATCACCATATGCTAAGTCGGTTAAAGCCACTGTGTTAGCCCTTACACATAATACTAACAGAGTGGTTCACCTCACCTTTGCATATGCAGATGCGTAACAAAATCAGGCCAACACATGCGCTAACGGAAAAATGCAATTATTCCAAGGCTTGATCGGGTTAATTGTAAGATAACTATTTTGTCGCCCTAGATCTTGAAATGGAGGTAGAGAAAAACTTGTTGGTATAAAAATAAGTTAGGTTTTATGTTAATACTAACGACTCGCTCTCTCTTCGCTTCGGCAGTAATTTTGAGTAAGGATCCCTAATGTTTTCTAGCGATAAATATAGCCAATGAAACTAAGGGTGAATGTAGCTTTGTAATGGTGAAAGAATTTTTGAAATCTGCGTAGTTGTTTTTCTTTATCATCATCAGCCCATATACGTCCCAACTGTTGGGGTACGGGCCTACCCTAAACTAGGGCGATCAGGCTTTAGTCAACCACACTTGGTTGGTCGACTACACAACTTTAGATTTCTTCGTAGATGTGTACGTTTCCTCGCGATGTTTTTTCTTCACCGGTTGAATGTCGAATAATCGTTCATATGAATTTCAAATTTGTAAACACAGTGGTACGTGGCGGGGTTTGATCTGGTGACCTATCTCATAGCAAGAAACGACCTTTACCAGCCATCGGCGCTTTTTGTTGCGGCTCCCGAGAGCCGCAAACCAACCAGAGTTGTTTACTTACAGCAGCAATGCGGCCGGCCGCAAACTATAAATCTTTCGTAAAAAATGATTTGCGGTCGGCCGCAAGTTCACGCACTTGGCTAACATCGATTTAAATTCGCAGCAAAAGATTAGCTCTCGAGCCCTTTTACCTGGCAGTTTTACAGCGACATAAATTGGACTTTTGATAATACGATCGCCTCGCAAGATGACCCACGGATCGTAAAATGTAAATAGAACGTGTAATGTTATATATAATGTATAAATTATATATATGTTGGGTAGTGTAGGATGCGGGAGTTAGACCTGAAGTCGGATTATGTATGACGTTCTTATAGTCCGTTCACTGCTACCAAATGAAGTTATGAAAAGGAATAAATTATTCAGCGTCGTTACTAGGTAAATATTAAAAAATATGAAAAAATCATTGCTGATACACATTGATTTCATTCCGTAATGATTTATTGAAGCTTTTCTTTTACGGATATAAATGATTGCATTGTCATGCATCATCATCATCATCATCAGCCCATTTCTGTCCACTGCTGGACATAGGCCTCTCCAAATGCACGCCATTGTCATGCATGTTTATGAATAATCATATTAAAAGTTTTCATTTTCGCCTGTATTGGGAGTCGAACGTAGGATCTTACAGTTTGTTAATTGCTATCAATCCATCGAAGTAGTCAATAATTAGAAGAAGTTTAGAAGAATAAATCAAGTGCATAACACCATAATAACACCATTTTTTTTAATCCTAAAAAAATATTTGTTACTAGTGGTCTCCGCGAATATCATACCGCCTATAAGTACTTATGTTTTCTATATTTTTTCACAATTTAAAACATACAGGGACTACAACGAACATTTCAAAACCAAAATTAGCTAAATCGGTTCAGGCGTTCTCGAGTTTTAGTCAGACAAACGAACGGCAATTCATTTTTATATATAAGATTTTGTTTATGAACTGTACAGTCAATTGCATCCGAATGCCGAAAGCCTGAATCACCAACGTATGTGTATCAAATAGGTTGTGTAACGGTAGTAAATTTGACCACGAACATGCCACATATGATGAAGTTGCGAATCCAATTACCTCACAACATTACCACGTAGCTGCGGGTATAATCATTGGACTGACAATGAGGATCGACCTTTCAACTGTAAGACGAGATTGTAACAAGATAAAGATGGTGTAGTGTAAAGCGCAATACACAATGATTTTTTATCTTAGTATATTTATGTCACTCGGGGTACGGCCAGAATATAAAATATATAAGGCGTCCGACCGATTTCAGCCAAGGCGGCCGATCTCAATTGAGATCAGCCAAGTGCGCAGGACATATTATAGTGCACAAGTGTACGCGCAAACACAAGTGCACTCTCTATTCCCTTACTCTCATAATTCGGTGAGACGGCAATCCGACATGACCGATGAGAGATCGGGCGCAGGACCACCGGCTTAACGTGCTTTCCGAGGCACGGGCGTTCAACCGCCAACTTCCTAACTCCGGGCTGAGTAATTTCATTACAAAAAAACTCACACAAATTTTGCCCGACCCCGGACTCGAACCGGGGACCTCTCGGTCCTAACGCAGCACTTGCTACCAATAGACCAACGAGGCAGTCAACGGCCAGAATACCAGCGCTGCAGCTGCCCTCAGGCTGATGTAGCACATGCTGAGGCCTGTACCTCGTTGACCACAGCCTGTCCTTATCTGTTCGTGTTAATTGTTTGTATTTCTTTTGTCTGTCATATATGTTTTGTGTTTTGTATTGATATAATTTGTTGTATACCTATTTGTTTATGTTATGTGGTCAATAAAAGATTTCTATTCTATTCTATTCTACTGAGCCCGCCGGGCCGCCCATACAGCCCGCGGACAGAACCCGGGGGCATATTATGAAAATAATTATGAGTAAATCAGAAGTTTCTGTGCCGGTGGCTTTATGTTTGAAGGTATGTATGTATTTATTTATAAACATCTACATATGTATATCAGTCTCTGGCGCCCATAGTACAAACTCTGCTTAGTTTGGGGTCAAATGTCCCAGATATATTTATTTAATATTTATGTTTAAATTTAATAATTTAAAACGATGATGGCCGCAAAAACCAAAGTAGAACTGCTTTAAGATATTTAAGCGTTAAATGGCAAGAAAAAATTGCAAAATGAATGCTTTGGAAAAATATCTAAATGTTGTAGCCAGATGCACGTAGCCATGTTGATAGATGGAGGACACTTTAATTCTCAAACTAAAAAATTATAATTATAATACAAGCCATATCCGTAACTTCCGACTGCGGGAAGTCGTTGATTAAAATATGTATATTTTATTGAATTTATTTAATTGAAATTGCGTTCAAATTGGTTAAAGCTTTTCTAAGATTAGCATATCAAATGTACAAACAAGCAGAAATTCTGTAAAAAGATTTTTTGTAATTCTATTTCTAATTATATTATCAAAAATCTATAAATTAGCGGTCTATACGCGATCAAAAGCAGTACCAAATATAGTTACTTACTGCCCGACTCGTCGGGCTAAGCTATTTAGGCAATGTCACGACGTTTCGACTGGATTGCACCGGATCAGTTCGCTCGTGTATTAACTACTCCTTTTACCGCGCGTAGACCTTAATATTTGATGTAATAGAAAACGAAAGTCTAAAATCGTTAATAAATTACATGCATTTACATAATACTTAAGTATATCGACAGCGAGACAGCCTTACCCCAGCTAACGGTAGGCCCATCCACATACAATCGGGTTGTAAATTCGCAAACTCAATTACCTACATCATTACGGTGCAGTAAGTATGGCGATTGAGGGTTCCCATGGAGCCAAAGTCAAGGGTTCACCTTTGACCTGTATATCGGTCAGTATCTTATTAACGGCACGGTCAGATTGGGTTTGGTCCAAGTCATGCAATATCGATGTTTAAGGTTGAGAGCCATCCGCTCCCCCGCAAGTTGACGATGACGAGGCTACTCCAAGCCATCATCGTATGTAAGTACCTACTATGTGAGAGAACAAATAAAGTTTTTTATTATTTATTATTATATTTATTATCGTATGTCAGTTAGGACAAAAAAAATATCGATGTTGACGTGTTTTTGTTTCCAATCGCTTTTGGTCAATGCTGTTTGATATTTTTTTTCTGTCCCCAAAATCTTTATACATGCGCAAGAGATTTTGATGCTGCAACGAAAGGAAAAGTATCGATGGCCGAGTGGTTTAGGTTGTTGCTTGCCATGCGAGAGGACGCCAGTTCAAATCCCGCTTCGTACCACAGTGTTTTGCCAATAAGAAATTCATATGTACGACTATTCGACGTTTTAACGGTGAAGGAAAACATCGTGAGGAAAACCTGCACTACCCTAAAAAATTCTTAGGTTGTGTAGTCAACCAACCTGCATTTGGCCAGCGTGGTTGACTAAGGCCTTATCGCCCCAGTTTAGGGTAGGCCCGTGCCCCAGCAGTGGGGACGTATAAGGGCTGATGATGAAGATGATTAATCGTCGAACTATCGTACATATGTATTTCAATTTTGAAAATACGATTGTATGTGGCGGGGTTTGAACTGGCGATCTCTCATATGTCAAGCAACGACCGTAACTAGCCCTCTCTATTTTTCCCATGTTTTAAGCCACACGCTACAGGTCTCGCCAAAGGCCTGTCAATATGTTTGTTTGTACAGTTCTGGGTGTAGCGAATGCGTTAAATCACAACATTCACGAATGGACTTCAGTACTGTCGTGAGCTAGTTGTGCCCCGCGGCGCGGCCCGGTGTAGCACCGAACATACATGCCATTACTGTTGTTATTACCTAGGCTAGGGGGTAAGAGAATCATGGAGTGTTCGCTTGCAAAGAAATAATCATTTGGAAAACATCATTCAGTAACCCGTCATTTATAATAATGGGCACAGAAACACAAATACACAGATATGAATAAAAAATGTAATGTCATCCTTCTCAACATCTGATTCTGTTGAATTCAACTTGATGGCAAAACATAGATATGAGGTCTGCTACATTATTGGTTAATATTGACATGTCTGTTAATGTCTCGTCAAAAATAGCCAATCATACAACATGCATAAACATACAATCACGCCTTTTTCCCAGAGGGGTAGGCAGAGATCACTTCTAGCGATCCACTTTTCACCTCTGTGGGAAACGTGACGTGACGGGTTGTGGACCACGTCGCCGCCATTCTGCCTTGTGCATTGTTTCAACAAGCCAATCACCAGTTGAAATTCACTAAATGGCAATACCTATGTATTGCCATGCCATCTAGTGAATATTTCTCACATGCGAAAACCCTCATTGAGCAAGCTCTTCTTTTTTTTAGATAAGTTAAAAAAATAAGCAAAGTTTATTGATACATACAATCACGTTTTCCCAAGAGGGATGGCAGAGATCATGTGTTCATTACTGTATCAAAAATGCATTCTCAAAATCTTATTCTGATGAATTGACTAACATCCACCTTTTTTTAAGTTAGTCATAAATAAAAAAAGAAAACAATAACTCTGTATAAGAATCATCGTGTAAATTAATTATGTTACAGCAATATTAGAACAGACTTCTCAACATGTGATTCTGTTTACAATTTTTCATTGACATAAAATATTGCCTCACAAATGTACGTAAAGTTGAGCAAATTACAAAAGTGCTATATTCTATTGTTAAAAACAAAAGAGTCCACACATTTCATGCCTATAAGTATTACATAAATAGCTACTAAGATCATAATGCTTATATTACCAGCTTACCAATTACTTACCTACTTAATTTTCGTCAGCTAAGGTCGTACTCTTAAGAAATAAGTATGAATGGATTTATATTACCTTTTGTGTAGTATTGTAGTAATCATGTGTAGTTAATGATTTTTAAATTACCGCACGTGTTTGGATTTCATAATGTCTGTTTGTTTGTCTACTCATATAAATGTTACTATACAGTGACTATTGATTTACTGCCTCGTTGGTCTATTGGTAGCGCTGCGTAAGGACCGAGAGGTCCCCGGTTCGAGTCCGGGGTCGGGCAAAATTTGTGTGAGTTTTCTGTAAAGAAATTACTCAGCCCGGAGTTAGGAAGTTGGTGGTTGCACGCCTGTAGCTCGGGAAGCACGTTAAGCCGGTGTTCTTGCACCCGATCTCTCATCGGTCACGTCGGATTGCCGTCTCACCGAACTCTGAGAGTAAGGGAATAGAGAGTGCACTTGTGTTTGCGCGCAGACTTGTGCGCTATAATATGTCCTGCACACTTGGCTGATCTCAATTGAGCTTGGCCGAAATCGGTCGGACGCCTAATATTTTTTCAATTATTATACGAGTATTTGTTCGATGGCTCATTTGGTATAGCTCCTATCTTCTACGTCAAGAGTCGTGGGTTAGATTTCCACTCGGCACAAATATTTATGCGGTGGACTTTGGTGTTTTGTTCCGTGTCTAAGTGATTTATATTTAAGTATATTTGTGTATACCACAGTTGATTCAGATATCCGTAACACAAGTGTTAAAGCAACTAAACACGGAAGTAGATTAATGTATGTTATATGGAATAATAATCATTTAAAACAAATACATAATATATGCCTGTACATAGGAAAGTAATCGGCCGATTGGTTGAACCTTTACTTCCTGTGTTTAATGGAGGTCAGGCGATAGTTTAAACAGTTATATTGATAAGATAAGGATTCTTTAATTGATTTCTGCATCAATAGAAAAAAGGACGAGTTAGGTTTTTTATTTGACAAACCTAAAAACAAATTCTCATTATTTACAGAAGTTGTGGACAAATCTCGACTAATCGACTTGTACTAAGGTAAAAACTCACGGATACTTCTCTGTCCATCCGTCCGTATGTCACTAGTATGTATCCTAAGAACGGTGATAGATAGACAGTTGAAATTTTCACAGATGTTGTAATTCTATTGCCACTATAACAAAAAATAAAAATAAAAATTAAAAGGGGGTCCCATACCACAAAAGTAATTATTTTTATACTTCGTGCGCGAGTCTGACTCGCACTTGGCTGTTTTTTTTTCAGACACTGAACGACCATTAAAAAAAATGTTTTAGAAATTAACTTTTCATTTACTTTCTTATACTCTATCCAGTAGTAATTCCATAAATGACCATAATTTAATAGCAATAATTCACAGTTGATTACAATGTTCACAATGATTACATTTATACGATATCACAATGTTACATTACAATTACATTGTACTACACCGGGAACGATTACATATTACCATGTAATCTGTCCGATGCCATTTCTGTTTCCTAGTAACAAGACAGAAGGGCTATCTATCTATCTATGTAGATTCAAGGAGATTTATACTTTGCACGGCGTCTTGTCCCACTAAATCAGCGGTGGGAAGTCGGTTCGATTCCGGGCCGTGTCGCACCCACGTACAGTAAGGACGAGGGCAAAGTGTTTCGTGCGATATTGGTTTTGAATATTTTTTTTTGTTGAAGAAAAAGATATATACGCAAAACATGTATATAATGTACTCGTTAATGTTTTGATCAAATTTGTTAGATATAATCATCATCATCATCATCATCAGCTCATAAAAATATCCAACAAAAAAAAGGACAAGTCCGAGCAGTGTATTAAGTGGATTGAGTGGGTTAGGGTAGACCCACGGGCCTACCCTAAACCAGGGCGATCAGGGCCTTAACTACCCAATCGAATAGGCTTTAAGTGATGATATAAAGCCTAACAGATCAGGTTAAGACTAACTACTAATATAATTTTAAACTGTCATAGTTACACACATTATAAAACTGAAAATATCCGGGATATTTGTTCACCTGTGATCATAGCGCTTTCAACAGTGCCAAAAATTATTTAAACAAAACAATATGGTAAATATCCCAGATATTTTAATTTTTCCAACTACTAATAATTTCACAACAACTTCACTTATAAGTTCATAACTCAGGACTCGAACCTCCATACCCTAGCCCTTAGAATAAATAATTTATACCAGCTAAGGTGTTGATCGTCGTTCGTATTTAAATCGATTGTTGCGATACCGTTGTCGGATGTATGGCTGTGTTCTCGAGAATTATAACGATTCCTGGTTACAATCGATCAATGTGCTTTGTAGCGAGCGAAAGATATTTACATACATACATACAATATACATACGTACATAAAATCACGCCTTTTTCCCGGAGGGGTAGGCAGAGATCACTTCCTGCCATGTGCTAAGATCCTGGCACACCAAGAAAGAATTTTGAGTTCATCAAACAGAATTTTACCTTAAACAGGACCTTATTTTGATGCTGATTGCCTCGTACTAGGACTATAAACTTATGCTGGAGTTAGGACTGGAGGACGGACGGATGGAGCTAGGACTATAAACTCTTGACCTGGTGGTCAAGAAATAGAGTAACTCTATTTTAATGCTGATTGTCTCTCGATAGGATATAGGTAAACAAAGAGAAGTAAAAATTTTTGTCGTATCGAACGAAAGAGTTCTGGATACAAGTATTAGAGTTACTCAATTTTGATGCTGACTTCCTGGTACTAGGGATATTAATACCGAAAAGTCCCGGGTTCTCACACGGACAAAACATTAAGAGAGATTTTCTGTTAAGAAAGTACTCAGTCAGGAGTCAGGAACTTGGAGATGTACGAATCTCGAAAAACGTGTTAAGCCGTTGTTCCTGCGCCTGATCTCTCATCGGTCATGTTGCATGTCGTCTTACCAAACTTGAGTGAGTAAGGGAAGGGAGAGAGAGCACTTATGCTGTATATCTCAATTGTTGATGGCCACTAAATAAACACTACTAGTAGGATCCAGCTTAAGAGACAAAAAAAACGATCCAAAGACAAAAATAAACGCCTATAACCTAAAGTCCTCGTCTCCACATAATGGCGATGGCCCTTCAACTATGGTGACGTTAATAGGCCTCATAGACAATGCGGCGTTTACGACTCTCGTAAAAGTCGCATCGAAATGGGTCCCGCCGCTGTGGGTTTTACACTGGATGATTTTTACTGGAGACTAAATATAGTGTCTATCTATAATGGATCGATACCATCTTTATTATACTTAAAAATCCCGATTTAAAAAGATGTCGTAATAAGTCTAAGTCAAAGTCAAAGTTTTTATTGCGAACTAAGTGTGTTACAGGTGTTATTGTTAAACAGGATCTTAAATACTTAGTTACCCTCGTCGGGTAATGCAATATGAGGGCTTAAACTATACATACAATTTGAAACTTATCCTATTATGTACTACATATTCATTACATAAAATCTATTAACTTAAACTATATTGCCAATCATCATTATTAATTGATGTTTATTGCACTTATTATTTACATATTTTTGTAAGTATTTATTTTAATATTAAACAACAATAACCAGTCAAGTGCGAGACGGATTCGTGCAGAAGTTGGGTTCTGTACCAATTTTGTAAATCACATTTATGGTTTGAGAGCCCACTCCTCTTTAATTCTTTTGTTTTTAATATATTTTGTTATAGCGGGAATACAAATAAACATCTATGAAAGTATTAACTGTCTAGCTAAAACCGTTCTTAAGATAATGGCTGGTGACAGACTGACGGACAGACGGACGGACAACCTAGTCTTAGTGATAGGGTCTCGCTTTTACCCCTTGGACCCAAAGAACACGAAACCCTAAATGAGAACACAATTTAGGCGATCTTATCGCTATTAATATCGATATCTTCCACACTCAGTTGGTTATTTGTATTTAGATAGAGATAGATAAGCTAGGAATAAACCAGCTATTATGTATAATCAAATCAAATCAAAATAAAGTAGGACAGAGTATACGAATAGAAAAGTAACTTAAATAACAGGTCAAATAGGTAAAATTTTAAATTGAGGTCAAATCAAAAGTACGCGTAATCGACGAGCGTGCATAAAGAGGTTGATGGATGTGGATGAAGCGAAAGTGGTGTGCCAGGACCGTAGCACATGGCAGGAAGTGATCTCTACCTAACTCTGGGAAAAAGACGTGATTTTATGTATGTTAGTAACAAGTCAGAAGTCGATAGCATGTAAATGCCACTTAACGCATGTCATTAAAAAGGACAACGATTGTCAAAGAATCGCTAAAGCAATTCCCTCAGGATATTTATCTTCAGTTCTTACTAATGAGGATAGGCTGTTCTTTTCTTTTTTTTTATCTAACACCTGTTTTGTATTAATTATATGTTAAATGACGAATATATACGATGACGATTAATATCGTCCAATATCATTTTGAGTGTAAAATTTAAACTCTTTAAAGTACACTTAGGTACTGACATATGTATTCATAACATTCATGAGTTAGGATTCTAAAAAGCTTTGGAAATTTTGCTGATACCAAAGAATGTGATCAGGTGCAGAACCAACAGCTTAATGTTTTTTTTTCATGGTAAACCACTAAAAATTAGCGACTTTTCTTTTGGTAGTTTTGGAAACACCTCGTGATTTAATGGTAATTAAGTTAGATTTAAGCATGATGATTGTGAACAAGTAAAACCAGACTACGGCTGTGGTATTTGTGACTTTTACACTAGTAATGTATAAAATTGTCTAGGATAATGCAAAGAGTTTAAACAGAAAAGGTCAGCAAGAGTTAATTATAAACAATTTTTGACCACCACTGTACTATGTACAGTGGAATATATAAAATAGTTTAGCAGTTTACAAACAAGATAAGAAAGCTATTACGGATATAATATTTGCTTCATTTATACACGTTATGTATAAATTTATAGAGTTATAGAGTATTTAGACTATTTTATAATAAAATAGTCTACCACTTTGCAAAGAGGACTAAGAAAGCTCAACATGAGCTTAATTCTAAAGCTTTTTAACCTATTTTCGACCACCGCACTAGGTATAATTAGAATCAAATTCCACTATTAAAGTTCCAGTTCTAACTATTTTTAAAACACACAGACTTCGCTTTCCAACACCGAAGATAATTAATGAATGTCGGTGTAATTGGTTTATAATGCACAAAGATATTATACTATGCCCGTACCAGGCAAAGACGGTGTTTAAAATCCAATTTAGGCACAGAAAGTAATTAGTACACAAATAAAATAAGAAAGGTTCGCTGGTGCTGTGATGAGGTTGTTCTGAAGTATGTATCATAGGTATATCATTGTGAGCGTCGATGGCCGAGTGGTTAAGGTCGTTGCTTGCCATGCGAGAGGTCGCCAGTTCAAACCCCGCCAGGTACCAATGTGTTTTTCAAAATTTGAAATTCATATGTACCATCATTCGACGCTTTAACGGTGAAGGAAAACATCGTGAGGAAACCTGCACACCTAAGAAGAAATTCTTAGGTTGTGTAGTCGACCAACCCGCACTTGGCCAGCGTGGTCGACTAAGGCCTTATCGCCCTAGTTTGGGGTAGGCCCGTGCCCCAGCAGTGGGGATGTTTATGGGCTGAAGATGGATGATGATGATCATAGGTATTGGTACATTTATTGTAGGGCATAGAGGTAGGGTTGCCATTTGTAAAAAATATTCGCAAGAATGTAGTGTTTTTCTAAATTAAATAAAATTTATACTACTTACTAATGGAACATGCTAAAAAGATCATCTTATTTGACACTACTACTCATTCAAAAGTAACAAAGTATATTATTATATACCAGAGGGCCTACCATGAGTTGGCTATTGAAAACTTACGTACGTTAAAAACCTATCGAGTTGTTTTTTTTATTCGGCCGATTTTAGTTCTTCGCGTAACCACCAGCGGTGCTGTACAAGTTTTTCATAGACATATTCACGTAGGCGATATCGAGTGGGTCAGTTTTAAACTCATGGTAAGCCACACAGATATAAAGTACAATACTATACTATAGTATGATTGGTTTCCCTACCTAGAACACTCCTTATTGGGTGCAGACGGACTATGATGCAAAGGTCGTTGGTTCAAATTCAGCCAGGCCTAGAATTACATAACACCCGTATAAATAACTCTTCTAATACAGTACTTGTTAGATTCTGTACTAAAATTATCCAAATAAAAGGTATACTTAATAGGACTACTATTTTAAGTAAACAAGCTTTACATACTCGTATGTAATAATTCGATCGATTTACATAATATTTGGAAACACAGGTATGAAAATGCAGTCAAGTTCGAGTCGAACTTTAACGATAAGAGTTTTTTACGATAATATTTTAATTTATGTTATTTTTTCAGTAGTTCAGGAGACCTCACTCCACCTCATAGTATGAGGTCAACATATGAGGTCGAGACAATTAAATTAAGAAAAAAACACTCTTAAACCTTCATTAGTGTTATCATCTCATAAATAAAATTTACCTTTTCTTAGTATAGGAGAAAATATAAAAGTAATCAAAGTCACTTTCACTAAGGAAAGTGACGGTCGCGCCTCTAGCGATCGGTCGTGTGAAATATGCTAATTTATGTTCGTTTAATAGAAAAAAGCTGGTTTAACTACGAGAACCGGATATGCCTTGAAGGTTCCGGACAAAATTGTGTATAAATTATAATTATGTTAATTTTATATCTAGACACGCGGTAGCGTGTCAAGCCAAGTTCAAGAAACAGAACTGGCGAGCCGCACCGTGTGTAATATTACACGAACCATTTGGAACCACTTTTGAACCCCTCATAAATCAAAAACTATTTCACATAAACGTATCAAATTTGGCTCATATATTGTGACTTGCGAGATAAATATGTGTTCTAAATTTCATAAGCTTATCTCAAACAGTTATTTAGATATTAATATCCAAAAGTCCTCATTTTTATCATTGACTGACTGACAGATCAAAATTCTAACCCAGTTCCAAATGACCTAGAGAGTTAAAATTTGGTATGCAGATAGGTAATTACATGAATACAAAGGAAAAAATAAAAAACTGGCAATTTTTTAATAATTAGGTTTTTTTTTTATTTTTTTTTTTTTTGTTTTATAATAAGCTAACAAGATGACCTCACTCCACCTGATGGTAAGCGGTAGTGAGATCCACATAATGAGGTCGACAGGCACAATAGACCATGTTGAGCCTGTCGCACTCACCCTGAAAGCCGTGAAAAAGGAGACCACTGCTGCGGTTAGGTTCTATTATGAACGCTTAACATAAATACCTAATTAGTGCCTAATCACGCCTATATACCGGGGAAGGCAGAGCACTAAGTATATATTTAGGTATACATACTTACTTATTTACAATTAAGAGTAGGTACTTATAGTCGGTTTTCATATTAATTACTTAGGGTTATACCCCGTAAACGTAGGAAAATACAGTAACTGATTCAATTGTTCTATATTTATAAAGTCTAGTTTTAGTTTTGAATTTGTCCTTTTCAAAGGACCTACGGCGTTACGATGATATATACTTTTCTACAAAAAGTAATGATATCCAATCAAAAACATAAATGTGAAATGAGAGCCAAGTTCAATATTATGATAATTGCCTTGGTTGTTGACTTCAACGACAAAAGAAGTGAGATCTAAATGGGTGCCAAGTTCAATGGTCAACCCTGAAATTTATTTATAAGTAACACTATAACATACCTATCATATCTTCTTATAACATAAAATAATGTATGGTGGTAGCCTATGAAGGTCTGTCTTGGCTAGTTTTCTTTAGTTAGTTAGTTAGTAGTCTAGTTAGTTGTCTTGGTTAGTTTGGTATTTGTCGGTATTTATTTTATAATTCCGAAAATTTGGATTGTTGGTAGAAACTAGCGAGCGAACATAATAATACGTTGGTAGGTTTATAGAAACTAGCCAAGACAGACCTTCATAGGCTACCACCATACATTATCTTATGTTATAAGAAGATATGATAGGTATGTTATAGTGTTACTTATAAATAAATTTCAGGGTTGACCATTGAACTTGGCACCCATTTAGATCTCACTTCTTTTGTCGTTGAAGACATCAACCATGGCAATTATCATAATTTTGAACTTGGCTCTCATTTCACATTTATGTTTTTGATTGGATGTAAATTCTCAGGCTTCCACGAAGAGTTTTAATACCAGAAGAGCTTAATTTTGGTTGTAATGTTTCAAATTTTTTTATCATTTTGTTTTTGTATACATCCACTCACCCGCAAAAACGGTGATGATGATAAGTCTACTCAAGCTATCATCAGAAAAATAATAGAATAAAAGATTTTTTATGTCATTGTCGTTTTTATCAATGAGGGGCCAATCTACCCATATAGATACATAAAAAGCGGTCTACTATAACAATGTATTGTGGTACAAGTAGGCACTACTGTTTCAGATACGATAAGTGCCTTCGACTCCCCCGTTAGGTGAAGCTGCAAAAGCCTTAGAAGCTATATCCGCCCGAAAAAAAAATGGTTACCGATCTTTTTAATTTAAATTAGGGTTCCAATATTGCAATTTTGTAACGCTGACCCCTAAAAACAAGTTGTGTGCTCTTGACTTTGTCGTTTGAGGACGCATTTGCATATTGCAAAGCTCATTCGATTGTATAAAAAGCGAAATGTTAGATGTTAACTTTTGATCTTAAATTACGTGAACATTTGAGAAATTGCTACGAGAATTTAACGATTTCATAGTTCAAGTATCGTTCTGAAAGATTAAACAAAAAATTTTAAGCCCTAAACTCTGCAATGATAAAAAAGAGATATTATGTATTTTAATTGTTAGAAAAAGGCATTTTTCAACTGTTAAGCTAACTCGTCATCATCACCGGACTTGTGGGGGAGCGGATGACCGTCACCCTTAATGTATCTTATATCCTTAAATTTAAGTTAAAGATTTTAGGAAAGGGGATAGTTATGAATAGTTCAATTATAGGAAACCTTTATAGTAACTATTGGATGGACAAACAACCGGATTGCTAAAAAGTGCATCGACAGTCTATTTTGGTGATATAAGTGATTATCGTAAAGTTATCGCAATTGAGAATCCGACGCAAAGAAGCGCCGATGGCCGAGTGGTTAAGGCCGTTACTTGCCATGCGAGAGGTCACCAGTTCAAGCCCCGCCACGTACCACTGTGTTTTAAAAATTTGAAATTCATATGTACGATTATTTGACGCTTGAACGGTGAACGAAATCGTCGTGTAACGTACGAAAAAATCTCAGGTTGTGTAGTCAACCAACCCGCACTTGGCTAGATGGTTGACTAAGGCCTTATCGCCCTAGTTTAGGGTAGGCCCGTGCCCCAGCACTAGGGATGTAAATGGGCTAATGTTGATGATGAGAATCCGACACGATGTCGAATCATTGCCAAACCCACATTTAGATTTGAATATGCTTACCATATCCTATTGTATTGCTTGAAGTGTCGAGAGCTGTAATATCAATCATCACTTCTTCTAACACTACTTACTATGCTAATCAGTTTGAATTAAGCAAACCCGGGTCATATAGTAAGTAAGTATGAGTTATATAAGATAACTAGGTCAACATTAGTAATAAATAAAATGACAATTGTAATAATAGTCATGCATAAACATTGCAAACCGTGCAATACATATTGCAAATTTAGAAAAATGCAAATAAATTACCATAGGCAATATGTCATTAGGCGACGGCCATACTTGGTTAGCTCTTATGCGCATAACCACGATTTAGTACGCATTGTAGTGATGCGAAACGTTATCAATATTTGTATCGATAATATTCATAATTTCTACTTAAACTGGCCATTCCTTCACCACAGATTTTTTTTTTATTGATCTGATCCTGTGGTAAGTAGCTTAAGCACTTGTGTTACAGGCATCAGAATCAACAGTGGATACACAAATATACTTAAATATATTTAATAATACACCCAGACACGGAACAAATACCGATGTTCGGCACACAAATATTTGTCCCGAGTGGGAATCGAACCCACGACTCTAGGAACCGTAGGTAGTAAACCTGGGTCACTTACCACTGTTCCACCGAGCCAGTCAACCAGTGAAGAGAATTGTGGGGAACTTGCCCAGCATTGACACTACAGGCTAAATTGTGAGTCGGACACAAGGTGGATTCCTTATTATGTTTATTTCATACCCTCAACCGGAATATTTTTTTGAGAAAATTTTAACTGTCAAGGCATGACAGCTCTTAAGCTAGGTGACAGACAGACAGACATACAGATATATATCTCTTAGTACTTAATAGGGAATTTACCAAAGACTATACGAGCCTACTACGATACTATTACTAAGACCCTCAAAATTTAGGGTGAGAGCCATCCGTTTCCCCGCAAGTCTGGTGATGATGGCGAGGCTACTCCAAGCCATCATCGTATGTCTGTTAGATAAAGACCCTAGAAAAGTTCACCTTTAGACCATTGATCAAAACTACCTACTCAACATTTTCGTTAGTAAACTATTGTAACAAGGTCCATGATAAAGTAGTAAAAAGATGTGGCGCAGGACCAACGGCTTAACAGTTTTCAAACATCGCTTAAATGGGCAAAAGATTCCAATTTAGTAACATTTTTTTTTTTAATCTGAAACACAGAAGATGATCTATCTTAGACAGCGGAGTCTTTAAGTTATGACATGATCATTTAATCACTATTTATATTATACATACATAATTTATAATTTCCATAAATTAATAGCTACACAATATTTATACATATAAATAAAGATGGACGATAATCATAGTTAGCTAGCGTTTAGAATTTCATTATTTATTTTGCCCAAGGCTTTTGCTATGTTCCGATTCTTCATTACAATATTTTATTTGTAGATAATTGCGATATGTAGTCGTATCGATTTCCCATACTATAAAACTATTATATTACCTAGATCCAGCCCATATTAACTCGTAAAATTTATATTTATTATTGTGGAAGATACTCTCATAATAATATACCCTTTTTAACAGTGGCAGGTCATAGACATTACCCTTATACTAATACTATACTATTATTTTAACTGCCTCGTTGGTCTATTGGTTGCAAGCGCTGCGTAAGGACCGAGAGGTCCCCGGTTTGAGTCCCGGATCCGGAGTCGTGCAAAATTTGAGTGAGTTTTTCTGTAAAAAAAATATTTAGCCCGGAGATAGGAAGGTGGCGGTTGCACGCCCGTGCCTCGGAAAGCACGTGAAGCCGGTGGTCCTGCGCCCGATCTCTCATCGGTCATGTTGGATTGCCGACTTACCGAACTATGATAGTAAGAGGACAGAGAGGGCACTTGTGTTTGCACTTACCGTCATGGCCGAAATCGCGAAGCCTTATTTTTTTACTATCATAATTATCGTCGCGCTTTCAGCCAAAACTACTGAACCAATTTTAACCGACTTCTTAAGTGAGTAATTTTTAGGCCAAGTGTGAGTGAGTAGGGCATGTCAAAAAAAATTTTTTTTTTCAAAAAAGAACACTCGTCAAACGGTAATGGAACAGTTGAACAGACAGACGGACAGTCAGACAACTGTGTTATATCAATAGGGTCCCGTTCGCACCCTTCGCAAACGGATCCCTAATAACCATTTATCCTAATTGCAATCTTATCCCGCACTGTTTATTGTTTTTATAATAAATACCGTAAGAAATGTTAGAATTTAAATATCTAATAGTAAAACTCAGAAATTATGATGATACTTTTTATAGCATATTTATGGGTGTTTGATGTAGTAATTTAAGAGACCACATGTTATTACAAGTGTTTTATTCTGCGACGGTTAAAGCAAATAGATGTACCTAATCTAAATAAGAAATACGATACTATAAAAATGTCATGGATAATCTCAATATATTAACTTGTTTATTGAATGTTTGTACAGTAAATCATCATTATCTGTTGGATTTTATAATTTTTACTATATCTATGTTATAGGCAATGTGTATAATCCGGTATTGTATAGAATACCTAGGTATTCTATACACTGCCTAAAACGTTCAGGCAATGTGTATAATACGATTAATTTCACACATTGCCTAGGTATTGTATAAAATGCCCGAAGTGCATCAGGCCAGGCATGTGTATAATGAACTACCACGGGAAGGACCTTAAAGATTTTCAATTTATTTATTATTCTGACAGAGTAATGTTCCTGTTAATGTCAAGTTCAAAATGTTGATTTTGAACGGGTTAATCAAACTTAACCTCGGTATATTTTGAATAGGTAATATGTTAGCATTGGTTTTGTGTCCGTCCGTTAACCTATGAATGGTCCGTCCGTCCATCTGTCGCCAGACTTTAACTCAAGAACAGTGATAGCTAGATATGTAGTTGCAATTTGTTGATCATAAACATACATGTCCCCGACTCCTCGACACATGCTGAGCAGATCCCTTTTCAGTTACCTACTTTGTTTTTATTTTTTCTGCAAATAAATGTGTGTTTTTAAGTATAACTGAATAAATACATTTCTTTCTTTATTTCTATGTTACCGGACAAACCCGATTTCAGGACAAACTTGTTTGGCCTTGGATAAACTATGTAGAACTTGCGAGCTCGAGACTACCTGGCACCTTAGACTGAGTTAAAAAAAGAGTCCTCTTTGTGTTAAATTTTTTTAAACCACCCATATACACCGTGAAAGAGTGGTTGTTTTCCCGCAGCATAATGATTCTACCTTAGTAGTACAATGGATTTGACAGTTATTTTTCATTAAAATCAATAAATGCCGGTTTTACGAAAGGTATAACCGAAACTTTTAAGTACGTTCGAACCACTTTGTTACTTTATTATAGGGGCGTAGAGCTTCTTTAGCTTTAAGCGTCGTTTTCATGTGGCAAGCAGTACCTGAATACGTCACATTTTAAAAAACAACGATAGCTCTTCTCGTTTTCGAATTGGAAAATTATTTAGTACAGGATCCGTGGTGTATTTTTTCACTTGATTACTATCAAGCTAATTTTCCGTGAGTAGCTTCATTTTGATAAGACGCCTAAAAAATTCCTGTGCGAAAATTTTTGATTGTGGTAGCTAACAGAGGTATCAATGATTAAATATTTAGGACCGTAGGACCGGGACAAAGTACCACGGAATTTGTAGGACAATATGACCGTTACATTATATAAATATTAACTAAGTAAAATAATAAAACTCATCTGGTTAGTAATCATTTTTGGTGATCTCCTCCTACTCGAACTTGTGTCGATAACGAGATCTCCAAAAATGATTACTAACCAGCTGATTTTTATTATTTTACTTAGTTAATATTTATATAATGTAACGGTCATATTGTCCTACAAATTCCGTGGTACTTTGTCCCGGTCCTACGGTCCTAAATATTTAATCATTGCTACCTCTGTTAGCTACCACAATCAAAATTTTCGCACAGGAATTTTTTGGGCGTCTTATCAAAATGAAGCTACTCACGGAAAATTAGCTTGATAGTAATCAAGTGAAAATACACCACGGATCCTGTACTAATTATTTTGAAAATTCGAAAAAAATTTTTTTTTTAAAGGAATAATTTGCATGCGTCGATAGTATTACTAAAGGCAAATTGTTCTGCCACGGAAAAACAAATTTCACAGGGTATACCTGTGTCGGAAAAACTAGTTTAGCTTAGGCCAAATTAGTTTGTCCTAGAACTCCTATGTGACAAACGCTTTCTACGCAAAAAACACGGCATACCAACCGATAAAATGCAATATGTTTAATCAGAGCTATCTGCTTGCGACAGTTAAAATTAAGTTAAACAGTTAAGATCAGTAGGTACCTATCTAACTAACCAAATTACGGAGAAAAAAATCGATTAAATACATTACCTAAGCTTCAAGCGGCATTCTATATAATACCTAGGTATTCTATACATTTCCTAGGTAAAGTGTGGAATACTTCAAACATTGAGTATAATTTCATACATTGCCTAAGCAACCTCGGCATTCTATACATTTCTAGGCATTGTATAGAATGCCTGCATTATACACATTGCCTATAACATCTATATGTCAAGTAGATTAAAGTTAAGTAGCTCATGGCTTTTAAAATACGTGACCATCTTATTAAAACAGCTTGTTAATAATAATTGACTAGCTCGGTGGAACAGTGGTTAGTGAACCTGCCTGGCGGTTCCAAGAGTCGTGGGTTCGATTCCCACTCGGGACAAATATTTGTGTGATGAACATCGGTATTTGTTCCTTGTCAGGGTGTGTCTATGTATTTATAAATATATGTATATGTTTGTATATTAGTCTCTGATGCCCATAGTACAAGCTCTGCTTAGTTTGGGGTCAGGTGACCGTGTGTGGAAAAGTCCCAAGGTTTTTATTTTATTTATATAATTCTGCTTCTTTGGTCTATTGGTGGCAAGCGCTGCGAATTTATGGACCAAGAAGTCCTGAATTCGAGTCCTAAGTCCAGTCCAAATTAGTGTGAGTGTCTCTGTTAGTCATAGGAAGTTAAGAATTTGGGAAATGCAGGCCCTTGCGTTGTGGATAAACGTTAAGCCGGTGATCCCACGTCTGATCTCTCATCGGCCATGTCGGGTTGCCATCTCAAATCTATGAGAGTGAGTTTGCGCGTACTCTTGTGCACTATATTCCTGAGCAGTTGGCTGATTTGAAAATAGATCGGCGGCCATTTTGAAAAACATTTGGACACTTAATACCTTTGAACTGACACCATTTTGAGTTTAAAAGCACACTTTAATTATGATCGATAATTACTTTATACTATCCATCCTTATCTAATTTATCGGCATGCGATACGACATGATCGCACCTACGCGGATTCTTGATCTGTGGCGCAGCAGTCTTAGTGTGACCTTCGTAACCTGAATATTTAAGCTAATACTGGTAGGGGACAGTTATTATTTCCTCCCCTTAAGGATTTAGGGGAGTTTAGGTGGTAGATATATTTACTGCCTTACATAATACTAATAATATAAAAGCGAAAGTATCAGTCTGTCTGATAGTCTGTCTCGCTTCCGTGCACAAATCTGCAGATCCAATTTTAGTAAAATTTGGAACACATGTATAGTCCGGTCAATTTAGACCCAAAAATGAGAGTGAAGTTACATAAAGTCCCAACATAAAAGACCAGGTGGTCTTTCGAAAAAAATCAAAATATATTTCTACATATACCTAAGGTAGGTAGGTGCCTTAAGTATTATGTATAAATTTATTTTGAACGGTGTCTGTATGTATTATGACAAGGCTCAATGGCCCATTGACTCTGGCTCCTGTCGCTTGGAGGCGTGGATTCGATTCCCATTCGTGACATTTTTTATTTGTGTGTACAACAATTTCTTTTTGTTTTTTGCAATACACTTCCTTAAATTTATTTCTATAACATACCGAATACTTCAGATCAAGCCAACAATGATAGCATACCTATTTCGTCACTAGCACATACATGCGACATTGCGTAAAGATTAGCCTTAAGGTCACAATCATAGGTCACATTGTGACCTATGCGTTTCTCACACAGCAATAGTTTGACAAAACAATTTGGGTATGAGCATTAATTTATGAGGTATGCTGGGTACTTAGTAATTATGGGAGAATTCTTCAAAAGAACTTTGCTATTTACAAGTATGTACCTATAATTGTATATTGTGCCTACTTATGTATTAAGTATTTAGTTGTTGATTGCCTAGTTAGTCTATGGTAGCAAGCGCTGCGTAAGCAACAAAAGGACCCCGGTTCGAATCCGGGATCGGGCAAAACTTGTATGAGTTTTCTGTAAAGAAATTACTCAGCCTGGAGTAAGGAAGTTGGTAGTTGCACGCCCGTGGTTCGGAAAACACGTTAAGCCTGTGGTACTGTGCCCGATCTCTAATCGGTCATGTCGGATTGCCGTCTCACCGAACTATGAGAGTAAGGAAACAGAGAGTGCACTTGTGTTTGCGCGCACACTTGTGCACTATAATATGTCCAGCGTACTTGGCTGATCTCAACTGAGACCATGGCCGCCATGGCTTAAATCGGTCGGACGGCTTATTTATTTATTTTCAAGTATTTAGTTGTTGATTGCCTAGTTAGTCTATGGCAGCAAGCGCTGCGTAAGCAACAAAAGGTCCCCGGTTCGAATCCGGGATCGGGCAAAACTTGTATGAGATTTTCTATTAAGAATTACTCAGCCCGGAGTCAGCCGGTAGTTGCTGGATGTACTCTTGTGCCTCTGAAAGTACGTTAATCCGGTGGTCCTACGCCTGATCTCTTATCGGTCATGTCGGATTGCCTTCTCACGGAACTATAGAATGAGGGAATAGTGAGTGCTCTTGTGTTCGCATATGTGCACTATAATATGTCCATTCAGATTGCCAATCAAAACCAAATTCGAAAGCATTATAAGTTCCTCCCTATTAAATAATTACTGCAACAGTTACTTCATTTCCTCTTGGAGAAAACGGACCTTTTGAAACATAAGTTCAATCATTTTCTCTCTCTAACTTAGTAAAGCGGGGGGTAAATAAACTTAACCGACAAACAACTTATTTATCGGTCCAATTAATATGCTTAATTGAGCCAAGTAATTAATTATCTTTATCGAACGGTACTAAAATAGACGGACGGATATTACTCAAAGAGCTTTCATTATTAGAATGGCGTTTAGTGGTTGTTAATGGATAAGAAGTTAATTTGTTTAAAATTATCAGTACATAATCCAAAAAAATATGTAAAGCTTCAATAATACTTCGATGGATATGTACACTTCAATAATAATCCTTACTAGTCCTTACTAATATTATTAATGCGAAAGTAACTCTGTCTGTCTGTCTGTCTATTACGCTTTCACGCATAGAGTACTGAACCGATTTAAACAAAATTTGGTACAGATATAGTCCAGAGCCTAGGAAAGGATATAGGCTACTTTTTAACCGACTACGCTATAAAGAAGTGATGTTTTACTCGTTAAACGTCTCTACGCGGACGAAGTCGCGGGCGGAAAGCTAGTGGGTTTTAATTTAGTATGCTAGAATTGATGTATGATTTAAATAATCACGTTTCGAATCAAAATCTTAGCGGGTTTTATATACACGCGAGTTTACTTTGAAATAATTATACATATCCGTTAAGTATTATAAAACAAACATAACACGACCATTTTGTTTTTACATGAAGCGTGCAATCATTATTAAAATAATCACCCACTAATCTTGTTAACTTAGACTAGTAATATAATTTTTAATAATACTATGTGAGGTTCATTAATTATGCTAATCATAGTGCAATTAAAAACGGATTATAATCGAATTAGCGACGATTATTTTAACTACAGATCCAGCCTATTAAATATGTTCTTATAACTTATTTCATTTTGAATGGATCAATGGCTAGTTGCATAGTGCTCTCAACTCTTGCGCCAATAGTCGTAAGTTCGATTCCACTCTAGCCAATATTTGGGTGAGGAATATCCGTGTTTGTTCCGTGTCTGGTTGTGATATTATAGAATCTAAGCAGAATCAGTCTAAGGAAAGCAAAAAAATCTAAATCGGTTATGTTGTTTCAATAAAAAACATGTTTTATTATCGATCATATTACTTTATCCCATTGTTTTTTTTTGTCTTACTTTCTTCATGATTTATGATTTAAGGTATTTAATACAGTTTTTCTCACGATAAAAACAGTAGCAATTACTTTTGCGACTATGGTGGTGTAACCCAGTCGAAACGTCGGACAGTAAGTAAGTAACTATGTGTTGCTATTGTTTATATCCTTTCCCCCGTATCAAATATCATACGACTGGCTCAGTGCAACCGTGGTTAGTGACCCTGGCTTTAGTCCCAAGAGTCGAAGGTTCAATATTTCCTCGGGACATATGTACATACATTCATGTGTTACACATTCGTCTTTGTTCCTTGTTTAATAATGAATAATAAATAAATATCTGGGACATTTCCACACACGGTCATCTGACCCCAAACTAAGCTGAGCTTGTACTATGGGCGTCAGAGATTGATATACATACATAGATATTTTTAAATACATACTTAAATATATAATCACACCCAGACACGGAACAAACACCGATGTTCATCACACAAATATTTGTCCCGAGTGGGAATCGAACCCACGACTCTTGGAACCGCCAGCCAGGGTCACTAACCACTGTTCCACCGATGTTTGGGTGAGAACATATCATAAAGGTATGTATTCCATGAATATAACTAACTATATATATGTTTAACAGGCTCTAACTATACGCTTTAACGGTGAAGGAAAACATCGTGAGGAAACCTGCACGCCTATGAAGAAATTCTAAGGTTGTGTAGTCGACCAACCCGCACTTGGCCAGCGTGGTCAACTAAGGCCTTATCGCCCTAGTTTAGGGTAGGCTCGTGCAACAGCAGTGGGGACGTATATGGGCTGATGATGATAATGATGAGGCTCTAACACCCATAGTACAAGTTCTGCTTAGTTTGAGGGCAGATAACCATGTGAAAGCGTCGATGGCCGAGTGGTTAAGGTCATTGCCTGCCATGCGAAAGGACACCAGTTTAAACCCCGCCACGTACCGCTGTGTTTTTCAAATTTGAAATTTATGTACGATTATACTTCGGCTTCGTCCTCGGGATTAGCAAATAACACTTGTAGTACCGCTCAGTGGTTCGCCTTTGTCACACTATATTTGAGGAAGAAAAAAAAAAAATATCTTTGACGTTTGGTCTGTCACTCACCCGCTTCATTCGCTTTCTAGTGTCGCCAACGATCACACGTAGTGTCTTCATTAAAAGTGATTTTTTACAATGCCTTAGCTAAAAAACGGAAAAGTGAGGATAAATACGAAAATCTGTTTAAAACGTTTAGAAAATTAGAAAAGAAAGTTCTGCGAGAATCTCACATTAGGAGTAGATCTAAATCATAGGATAACCGGTCCGGCTCGGAGTCTCAAGGTCAGTCGTATTAACTTAAAACGTTAATTTTATCGTTATATTTTTAACCTTATTTTCAATTATATGCTGGTTTTTTCGTGCCACACTGAAGATGTGACCTACCCACTAAAGCAATTTTACAAAAAGTATTATTGGAAGACTTTCTCTAATTAGTAAGCAAATCGTATTGTAATCAAGAATATTAAGCACATATTCATATTGTTGTCATAAGTAAATGTGATAATGTCGTGTTATATAATGGGTTTTTACCTGTCATGTCAGGTTTGGATATTACCCAACGAGTTAGTTTTGCGAACAGAACTTTGGTCTGTCTCTTAGCTAATTATGTACTCTGTATTTCATTATTACAATACACAATGCATTATTAATCCGAGAGGTCGTTGTTTACAAAATTGACTACAAACTTATGAAAAGTTTGAAGATTTTTTTTGAAGGAAATGTGTTTTTTATGGATAATTGCGAGTAAGTAAGTCGTGTTATATATACTTACCTGTTATGTGGGTTTGCATACTTCTCCTTGGAGCTGTAGGTACTACCTAACGAGTTAGTTTTGCAAACAATACCTTTGGCTGTTTTTTAGCAAATTAAGTACACTGTATTTAGTCATTACAGTACACAATAAATTATTATTTATCTGAGAACTCGTTGTTTACAAAAGTGTCTACACACTTATGAAAAGTTTCACGACGTTTTTTGTGAAGGAAATGTGTTTTTAAGGATATTTCCGGGTAAGTAAGTCGTGTTAATATACTTACCTGCTATGTGGGTTTACGTGCTGCTCCTTGCAGCTGTACTACCTAACGTGTTAGTTTTTTGCGAACAGTATTTTGGGCTGTTTCTTAGCAAATTATATACACTGTATTTAATTATTACATAAACAAAGCATTTTAAGCCGAGTGTTCGTTGTTTACAAAGTGACTACACACTTATAAAATGTTTGACGACGTTTTGTCAGGGAAATGTTATTTCCTTAACTAAGTCATGTTATATATACTTATCTAATATGTGGGTTTGCGTACTTCTTTTTGGAGCTGTACTACCTACTCTACTAGTTAGTATTGCGAACAATTTCTTGGGGTTTAGAAAACTGAGGCTGTCCAAGATATCTACCATGTTGTTTTATTTTAATGAGCTCCCGATAATTCGGCACTGTTGCAAGCGCCATGATCACGGGTGATCTGTAGGACTGCGAGAATGACGATAGGTCTAAGGGCTACTATAACGGTCTACCCTCTTTCTAAGTCTACAGGCGGGTTTGCGTACTTCTCTTTGGAGCTGTACTACCCAGCAATATAGCATTGTGAACAGCACTTTGGGCTGTTTCTTAGAAAATTTTGTCCACTGTACTAAATCATTACAGTGTGTGTTTGTAAAATACGGGTTTGCGTACTTCTCTTTGGAGCTGTACTACCCAGCAAGTTAGCATTGTGAACAGTACTATGAGTATTTTTTTTGCTAATTATATACACTGTATTTAATCATTACAGTGTGATGTGTTTGTAAAATACGGGTTTGCGTACTTCTCTTTGGAGCTGTACTACCCAGCAAGTTAGCATTACGAACAGTACTATGGGCTGCTTCTTTGCTAATTATGTACACTGTATTTAATCATTACAGTGTGATGTGTTTGTAAAATACGGGTTTGCGTACTTCTCTTTGGAGCTGTACTACCCATCAAGTTAGCATTACGAACAGTACTATGGGCTGCTTCTTTGCTAATTATGTACACTGTATTTAATCATTACAGTGTGATGTGTTTGTAAAATAAGGGTTTGCGTACTTCTCTTTGGAGCTGTACTACCCAGCAAGTTCGTTTTGCGAACAGTACTCTGGTCTGTTTCTTAACTAACATACACACATCATATGCAGAGCAAGAACGTAATAACGTTATAAAATTGCTTGGCCTTCCCCGCCACCGCGTTACCTACTGAGGAGGATTTAGAGTCCAACAATGCAATACTGGACCACAACATCCTAGAAATATTAGGAGACGACCCAAATGTTTCCAATACCTATAGTGCTAAAATTCATAAAGACCTGGCGGTCAGATTGGAGCATACTTCTACGCATGGGATTTCTAAAAGAACTCCGTAAGGAGTTCAATGAGAAATCATTACAGCCTTGTAACTGCAGGCTTATCAATGCACCTGTTTTAAGCGCAGAAATAAAGGCGGCTACCTCCGAAGTAAATACTTAACGCGATAAAAGTATCGAAATTAGGTAGAATCAAACTGCTACTGCCATATCATGTCTAAGTCGTGCAATAAATTTGTCTTGTATTCAAGGTTATACAATCCCGTTTACTTGTCCTGTTACACAAACATCTGTCGCAAAAAGTAAAATTCTTTCTATACAGAAAAACTAAATTTTACAGAGGCAATTATAATAGATAACTATATACTACAGCCATATCCAGATGTCAGCCAACAGAAGGACAGTTTTCTGTCTAGCATATTTTTAGTGCCCGAGCCAAATGGTAAATACCGTTTTCATTTTGAAATTAAAAATTTAAATAAATTTATAAAGGCAGATTATTTCAAGATTGAAGATCTACAGTACAGCTTTAAAATTAATTACAAGAAATTGTTACATGACAAAGATCGACTTAAAAGACGCTTACTATTTAATAAAAATTCATCCTGATTTCAGAAAGTATTTCAGATTTCAATTTGACCAATATATATATGAATTTAATGTATTAGCATTTGGTTGAGTGCAACGCCCTATGTTTTCACGAGGTAAACCTATAGACCGTTTTTTACGCTCTGCCGAACTAATCAACTAATTACTTAGATGATTTTTGGCTAATAGGACAATCATACGAATATTGTTTGTTTTAATACAAACAAACTATAAATCTAATCACTTCTCTTGGTTTTATAATAAACAAAGAGAAGAATTTTATGACACCAAACAAGTCATGTACCTTTTTAGGTTTTATTCTGGATTCAGAAAATTTCCATGTCACAATATCTATACATAAAATTGACCGCATTAAATCGGAAATTCAAAATGTTTTTGATGTAAGATACGTGAATTTGCACAAATGATTGATTATTAGTTTATGTTTGTCCTGCTGTTGAATACAGCAGCTGGCTATATTCAAAACTTTTTGAAAGGAGTAAATATTTACAATTAAAAATTAAATAACAACTACGATAAATATATTATGAACTTACTTACGGTTTTGCAACCTAATTTAATGTGGTGAAAAATCATTTTGTAGGATAAAAGACGATATACATGACTTGGAAATTTTCTCGGATGTCTCAAATACGGGGTGGGGGGCTACCTGTGGGAGAGAGAAGGATGGCGGGTTGTGGAGTGCTCAAGAAAAGATGTAGCATATCAAATATCTAAATATTCAAGCTTTTTTCGGGTTAAAAGTGTTTGTCGAAAATTTTATAAACCGCCAAATTTTACTACGCATTGACAACACGACAGCTATCTCTTACGTAAACCGAATTGGAGGTATCCGGTTCCTTCACCCCATAAATATTACAAAACAATTATGGCAATAGTGCTAATGTCGCGAATAAAATGGGAATTGGCGGATTGGGCATACCAGAAAATAATCTTGAAGTTTGGGGAGCTCCAAGCTGACTTATTCGCTAGAAGTATCATAATAAATGTTAAAATTATGCCTCTCTGCATAGAGACCCAGATGCCATGACAATCAATACATTTTCATGGACGGATATGTCCTTTAATACTTTTCCCTCATTTATGATTATCTTAAAAACATTGAGAAAGGTAACTTCCGTAAAGCCAGGGGCATAGTCGTCATACCTCTGTGGCCATACATAGCCCTGGTACCCATTTTTTAACATTATCTTGTTATCTGACAAGATCATTTTCAAAGCATGTAGTTAACATCCAATTTTATCTAATCTAGCGATTCTAATTCTAGCGATTGCGACATATAGACCAAGCTTACCCTGGTGGCAGGGCTCTTATGCGGACGGCGTTAAGGAGGAGTGTACCCCCGTCAGCAATTGATGTTATGTTGTCATCAATATGCACAAAATCCTTTAAACAATATGATGTTTATTTTGGGCGCAGGTTTCATTTTTTGTGTTGTTTATAACATCGATACATTTAACGTCCCGATTCCACAAATCATTAAATTTTCTAGATCATCTTCATGAAGAGGGAGCTCAATATGGGCTCTTAATTCCTGTAGATCTGCAATAGTTCTTTTGATAAGAAATATAATTTAGAAGATGACAGAATCAAAAGGTTTTTTCAAAGGTTTTCTCATAGCTCTTGCACACAGTGTGCTGAAACTGTCAAAAAATAGTATAAATAATATTGAGATTTTCTCTACCAAAATAAATATAAAGATTCCTGATTTTCTTAAAACAACACGTAAAGGTTCCCTGTAACCTATTTTAATATTTTTCAAGGACAGGCCGAAATATGTGCGGCAAACTCCCTCTTCATTGCTTTTAGAAAGCTATATAAAGCAGTAGGCTCCCAGACCTTAAGTCGGTGGATTAAGGAGATATTGCGCGATAGTAGTATCGATGTAGACGTATTCACTGCGCACTGCACGAGGCACGCAGCCACATTCGCGGCTCATCGCCTAGGCGTCAGTCTAGAACAAATTAGGCGGACCGCTGTTTGGAGCGGCTCCTAGTATACATTCTATCGGTTCTGTAATAGAACCACAAGTTATTTAAATGCTGATGAAGACACTTCTTTTGCAAGAACAATTGTTAATGGAACCTAATGATTAAGACCAGACGCTTGAATTGTTCCAATAGATTATGCTGATTTATATAATTAGATATAAACAAAATATTTCATTATTTTTCTCTCAAAGTCTACAAGTGTTATTTGCTAATCCCGAGGACGAAGCCTAAGTATAATTTATGATTAAACGAACTTACCTGTACGTGAAGTTCTATCATAATTATACGAAGGCTTCGTCCGAAGGGATTAGCAACCCTCCCTCCCTGCGAAAGCTTTCCCCCTTTAAATGAAATATTTTCAGCTATACTCGTACTCTAAACTTAATGAAGCGGGTGAGTGACAGACCAAACGTCAAAGATATTCTTTTTTTTTTTTCTTCCTCAAATATAGTGTGACAAAGGCGAACCACTGAGCGGTACTACAAGTGTTATTTGCTAATCCCTTCGGACGAAGCCTTCGTATAATTATGATAGAACTTCACGTACAGGTAAGTTCGTTTAATCATAAATTATTCGAAGCTTTAACGGTTAAGGAAAACCTGCACACCTACGAAGAAATTCTTAGGTTGTGTAGTCAACTAATTCTCTTAGCAAGCGTGGTTGACTAAGGCCTTATCGCCCTAGATTAGGGTACGCCTTTGCCCCAGCAGTGGGGACATATATGGGCTGATGATGACGATGATGATGATGATGATGATGATGATGGGGCTGGGAATGACCAAAATTTATTTTCTTCTTGATGTAAATAAGTACAAAGTTTTTAATTATCGCCATTTTTAAATTCGCTTTGTTGCTTCTAGTATCGAGGGGAAGGTTATCAACAGTCATTAATTTAATAGCCCAAAGTGTTCTCCTAGGCTCTCTCACAGTTTTACGATGTCAACTCGAATACCTATAAAATGCTAGTCGTTTAACGATCAATAACGCCCGTAATAGGTTCTTATGGGCTATACACCATTACTTTTATTATCTGAACGCTTTGACTTTTGCGAGAGTGAGGCAAATTTGTTTAAGATAAACAGTAGTGATCGGATTATTTTAAGCGTAACTATAGGGTAGTTTCCTATTTTTTTATTTTTGTATAGATGGATGGACCACACAATTGCAAAGGTGCTGTTAAAATAAGGGTTTGATATTTTGAAAACTCCCGGAGATATTACAGTTTCAGTTTCAGTTGCAAGGGTTTCTCCTATCTATAAATCTGTAGCAAAAGTAGAACCAGGCAGCTATCGCTCAATATCTGGCCTTCCAGTGATGACCAAAATTTTTGAAAGAGTAATCTACAACCGTCTTTTGAACCATCTTAGTTCAATTAACTTCATATATGATAAACAGTATGGCTGCAGGCCCAAATCAAATACGCTATCAGCTACAATAGACCTTGTAACAAATATGAAGCTCAGTATAAACAAAAAACAAATAGTCTTAGGTGTTTATCGATCTAAAAAAGGCATTCGATACTGTAAGCCACGAGTTACTCCCTAAAAAAACTAAGTGACATAGGCCTTACTGGTGCAGCGTATAACTTGTTAAAAGTCCTATCTATCTAATCGAACACAAATAGTCCAAATCGGCAAATCACAAAGTTCCTATAAATCTATTAATTTTGGCGTGCCGCAGGGTTCGATTTTGGGCCCCCTCCTTTTCACGATTTACATAAATAGTATCTCTAGGATTGGGCTCACGGGTGATATCACGTTGTATGCGGATGACACGTGCTTGTTTTACTCGGGACGATCGATAAATGACCTAACAAGTCAAGCACAAAAAGATTTGGACTCTCTTAATGTGTGGTTCCAGCACAACCTTCTAACCATAAATATATGTAAATCGAACTACATAATATTTGCATCTAAAAATAAAAAAATTGAAAATCATACACCGTTAACCATAAATAATATTTCATTAAATAGAGTAGAACAAGAAAAATTCTTAGGCTTAATTTTTGGATAGTAAATTGACTTGGCGTCCTCACATACAAAAAATTAAAACTAAAATAACATCACTTATGGGGATGTTGCATGGAATCGTTAGATTACTACCACTTAGTGTCCGCCATACAATATATAGCTCCGTAGTAAAACCACATTTTGATTATTTGATAGAACTATGGGGCGCTGCAGCCAACACCAACTTGTCAGTACTACAAATTTCCCAAAATAAACTCTTAAAAACACTTTTTAATTACGACTATCTTACACCCACAACCAAACTTTACGAGGAACTTAAAATAATGAAAATATCTCAAATTTATAAATATTTTACTTGTATAATCGTTAGGAAAATTTTAAATATAGATATCCATGCAAAAATAACTTTTACGAATCCCCAACTACATAAAATGAAACTTCGAAAATGTAAAGACATCGACTTATACCAGCCACGAACAAACTACGGTAAAAAAACTATCATGTACGAAGGTTCTAAAATGTATAATATCCTACCTAAAGACATAAAAGAATCAAAATCCCTCGCAACTTTTAAACGACTACTAAAAATCACATTTTAAATACTCAAGTACGCTCACACATATCGCGAGTCACGAGCCGCTTCTAGTTATTCTTATTCCGGACCAAATTGTTGTTTGTGTCAGAACTTGTCTCTGCGAATAGACGCTGTGGATATTTGTTTTAGAAATACCCTCTATGTTTTTGCATATACATACATATAGTTAAAATTGTATTTTAGAGCTCACCGTTATATTTTAGATTTAATTAAGTTTATATTATAATACTCATGTAAGTGAATTTTATTCTTATGAGTAATAAATAAAGATTCTTTAACCGTATATTACAGTTTCAATAGCACATCATTTGGGCGAGCTCAAAACGCTTCATACAAATGTCGCATCGAGCTATGACGTCACTGCTCGATATACTGTATGCACATCGTAAGAACTTTGTTCAGCAGCTATATCAAATGTTGCGTTTAAGAATATTTTTTCATAGGGAAAGTTACTACTAATTCTGTAATTTATAAGATGGCATAGTATTTTAATTGAATTTTCGCACTTTAGAAACTTTCCCACCTAACTTCAAATGCCTATTATTGTCTCATTTCATAAAAAAAAATTCTATTTCACTTATGTTATTGATTTACACATATAATACTGTTAATTGTGAAATTTTATGTAAAATCAGACTTAGGAAACTATCCTATTATTGTAAGTGAGTAGGTAGTTTAGGGACTAAAAATAAGTAAATAATTTTAGCGACATGTTTGAATCGCAACATGTTATGTATCGGGGCATTATTTTTTGTTTTATATATTTACGTCGCCATTACTTTGTTAACTCATTGGAGTTTTAAAGTCATTTATATTAGGTTCTTTATTGATAGAACCTAATAAATATGACGATTTATAATTTCCAGGGTATTACCCCTGTGATAGAAATAATTAAAAAACTGGTCAAGTGCTAGGTGCGACTCATATGAAGGGTTCCGTACAATTCTATTAAAAAAGACGTGTGGCACTCGGGGAACGCCGCGGTATAGCTATTGCATAGCATCGTCCGATTTCGGAGCAGCTCGTCTCGATTCGTGCGAGTTTCGTAGAGTCGTTCAATACGTCTAACCGCACGCACACAAACACCGTGCCGAAGTCTACCGAACTGAAACGACGTTAGACGATTGTGAGGTTATTTTCGTTACGGAATTTCTTGGTTCAATAGCTTAAAAACGTTTGATTCCTTAGATAGATAGACAGACAGGAAACACGGAGGCATATTAATATGGTAGGTTGGCACCCTACGGGCAAAACCCTGAAAAGCTAATTAGCAATCCTAAAAAAAAAGAAAATAACAACCAATATTATTATTAGAATATTTTAATTATTTCTGCAACGTAAAATAAAGTAAAATGTTGCATATTGCAATGTCAGTCAATTCAGACCGCCAGTAGGCATATTAAATTAGACATTTGAAATAAATCGCTATAAATCTTGCCTCTCATTAAAGTAATGCCGCGGGCCTCACACTTTTTGGCCAATCAGCTGTTTTAGCAACATGCCATTAATAATATTGGCTTAATTAAGATCTAAGAGTCCAATTTCTGACATAGATGATTGATTTCTTTTGTAGTTATTTGAAATATTTGGGCATAACTTTGTAACAGCCTGTGGCGAAGCGAAAATGAGGTTTCGACAGTGAATTTTGCCTAAATCAATTTGTCTTATTAACCGACTTCTAAAATAGAGGAAGGTGGAAACTGCGTTTACTTCACTACACAGTATAAATCAAAGTCGCTTCCCGCGTCTCTATGTCCCTAAGTATGCTTCTGACTGGCTCGGTGGAACAGTGGCTAGTGACCCAGGTTTACTATCTACGGTTCCAAGAGTCGTGGGTTCGATTCCCACTCGGGACAAATATTTGTGTGACGAACATCGGTGTTTGTTCCGTGTCTGGGTGTATTATTAAATATATTTAAGTATATTTGTGTATCCACTGTTGATTCTGATACCCGTAACACAAGTGCTTAAGTTACTTACCACGGGATCAGATCAATGAATGTGATGTTGTGAAATATTTATTTTAAATCTTTAAAAGTACACAACGGATTTTTATGGTTTTTTTTTATAGATAGAGGGATTCAAGAGGAAGGTTTTCATGTCCCCGAAGCGAATAGAGGGCAGGTCACTAGTAATTTCAAAACCCTTAAATAGTGCCACTAAGAGTCTATAAGGCGTCCGACCGATTTCAGTCATGGCGGCCGATCTCAATTGAGATCAGCCAAGTGCGCAGGACATATTAATTATATAACAGTGCACAAGTGTGCGCGCAAACACAAGTGCACTCTCTATTCCCTTACTCTCATAATTCGGTGAGACGGCAATCCGACATGACCGATGAGAGATCGGGCGCAGGACCACCAGCTTAACGTGCTTTCCGAGGCACGGGCGTTCAACCGCCAACTTCCTAACTCCGGGCTGAGTAATTTCATTACAGAAATACTCACACAAATTTTGCCCGACCCCGGATTCGAACCTCTGGGTCCTAACGCAGCGCTTGGTACCAATAGACCAACGAGGCAGTTAAGTTAGAGTCTATACACGCGCTTAACATTTCACATTATTCCTCCTATTTAAACATAGGTATACGACTGTTATTGATCCTGTTTGTACCCAGAACCGTCTTTCTCATAACCTCAAGTTATTAATACTCCTTGAATAAGACGTTACATCCTTACAGGACAGCAGTTACCGCAATTTTAACTGTAAATAGTTGATTTTTTGCTCGACTAGTTACAACAAGTTACGGCTAGTTTATAAAGTTACAAAGATGATATCGAGAGATGGGTCCCAGGCAGGTTTTACAAGGATGGGATTGGCTGGTTTTACCGCTACATAAGGGAGACGCCACAGAGTAGCGATATGCGACTTGGGATAATTTGTTAAGGTGTGTTCCCGTGAGAAAGGATTTGCTATTGACAGGTTGATTGATTGATTGATAGTGTAAATCAGGGTTTAGTTTGTTCGTTTGGACCGTTTTCTGAGATTTAACTTTATAAGTGTAGTATACTTCGATCATGATCATACCTTGAAGTTTCAGGTGTAGATTAGCGATAATTGTGGTGTCACCATGACAATTTACATAAAAAAATATTAGGAAAACAAAAATATCCGTTTTTACAGAGTTCCAAGCATGTCAAACCCAAAAAAATCTTAAAAATATTGTGCGCCTAAAAAAAGCCAAGAATAGTGATAAAATTGTAAAATTCATGATAAGGTTCATTTTTAAATATAAAATGTTTATACATACCTATAAATAAACAATTAACATACGTATTCAATTGCAAATTATCTAACTTCGATAGGTGGTAAACGTTAAGCACAGGAAAATAAACTCAAAATTGTTGTCTATATTTTCCCTACCAAAAATACATAACCATAATTAAAAATAAAGTTTATCAAAATAAATTTACACGCACATGTAATTTTCAACTCTATTAAATTAAATAACTAAAATCGATCAAAAACTGCTCCAAAAAATGAGCCGCCCGAACAGGGACTTGAACCCTGGACCCTTGGATTAAAAGTCCAATGCTCTACCGACTGAGCTATCCGGGCTCATATGTGGTGCGGCGAAATTGTGCTGCACACTACTTGTAAGTACTTACGTCTTTTTTTCCCCGAACTAAATTTTATTGACACAGTTTTTGACAATAAGGTGTAACTGATATAGAGGAAGATCCCAGAGCCGCCAGACATCACTTATTTTCTAATGGACAAAATATATACGATTGAGTAGTGGTGGGGTGTACTATCATCATATGACTAGTTGCTACCTTGACCAGACGGCCATTTTTCAGATATCAACCAATCAAGGTACATAGAAACACTGCTCACCTCACTTAAATTCTGATGGCTGATTTTAACATATATTACACACAATATTATTAAAAATCAGGTTTTATTACTCCCAGACACATGCGGTCGACGGTTTTACCTTACAGACGCTTTAAAGCTATGAAAAAAATTTTACTTTTACTTAATTTTACTTATTTTGTGATGTTTGATTTTTATATATGTTATTCAAACAACTATTTTAAAACGTTTTGCAAACGGACAGACCGATCCAAGGGGCCAAACATTCACCAGACCCAACTGTTTTAGATTTTTTTTTTTAGATTGAATATAGTTAAGTTTTTCTTATAAAATAGTTTGTAAGGTACAATTCTATAATTATTGCGGTCAGATGAGCACTTTTTAGTTGTTTGAATAACATATATAAAAATCAAGCATCAGAAAATAAGTAAAAGTAAAATTTTTTTCATAGCTTTAAAGCGTCTGTAAGGTAAAACCGCCGACCGCATGTGTCTGGGAGTAATGAATCCTGATTTTTAATGATATTGTGTGAAATATATGTTAAAATCAGCCATCAGAATTTAAGTGGGTGAGCAGTGTTTCTATGTACCTTGATTGGTTGATATCTGAAAAATGGCCGTCTGGTCAAGGTAGCAACTAGTCATATGATGATAGTACACCCCAACACTACTCAATCGTATATATTTTGTCCATTAGAAAATAAGTGATGTCTGGCAGCTCTGGGATCTTGGACCAATATAAGAATAAATAGTTTTTATTATCTCGAATGCTAATTTTGGAATGCGATGAAAAAAAAAAATGGTTTCTTATCTTAACACAAATTTTACGGTTAAAGAAGGTACATAATTCGTAGATTTTATTATTTTTTTCTTATATTTTATTATGACATACGAATAAGTTAAGCCTGATACTTATTTGCGTTATCTTTTAGTCAACTACAAGGTTAACTGATAAGTGTTAAGACTTAACGAAAATCGTGTATAATTTAATATGTAAACTTTTTTACAGTTGTCTATGACAACTAAATAATCTTGTGTTGTGTTACTTTTCTGGCTGTACATTTATTTATACATTTATGTTCGTATTTTTTAAATTTTGCTTTCATCGCATCGTGAGTCTGAGTCATGGTGAATATTAGTAGCGTTCCTTCGCGTTATTGTAATATGTATGTTACAAAATATTTATAATAATAATTAATTAATTTATTTATTGCTCACATAAAAGTGCAGTATGCAGTACAGTTTAAACACAGTAAGGGTGTAGCAATTTCATTGACATTGCATATTTTTTCGTAGTCTTTGTCGCAACTCCGTGGCGTTTCTCTGAGTTCGTCCTGGCTGGGAGCACAGGTTATGTTGTTCAACCGTCGACATTTACCAGCGCTACGTTAACACATGTACCAACTTCTGTGTAAGTGATGTAAATGACTTAACTGTTATATACTAGGTAATACTTATACACCAGTTACATGGAAGTTACGAATTACAGAAATATCTCTGTTTGTTATCTTTACTATTATTGTAAATACCAAAATAACTCAGTGCTTCTTTTTGTTATTTTGTTTTAATGCTAATGTTTTTTTTAATTACCTATACATGTTATTATTGATAATCATTGTAACGATCTTATGAAATGAAATGTAATCATACCTTTCAATTACTCGACAGCATATGAAGGACCTGTAAGCAAATGAGTAAAATTACAAAATGATTTTAAAAAGTTCAATCTCGGTATTATTAATCAGTGATGTTTAGTATTATAGAGTTATAATGTAAGTCCTTTTTAAAGTGCAATTGAATCTCGACCTACTTCACGGATATTAAGTTTAAAATTGTAAATATTTTACCATTCAAACATTAACAAAATTTTGTGAATACGACTATACTGTCTAATTTTAATAATATTACTAGAGGCCCGCCCTCGCTTCACTTCGAGTAATCCTTTCTTAGGGGATGCCTACATCATAACATCTATCTGCATGCTAAATTTTAGCTCGATCCGTCCAGTGGTTTGGGCTGTGCGTTGATAGATCACTATGTCAGTCAGTTACCATTGAGTTATGTATATCTAGGTAGCAGGTTCATAATTTTACCAAGCAAATTCATAATTTCGCAAATTTCGCTAGTTGTATAAGATGGATTACAAAAACAAACTTATGGTAGGGTTCAATTGGTATGTCTGTTCGACACACATATAGCTACATGGTTTTAAATGGACATGCAATTTTCCATTTCTTCACATCAATAAATTATCCTTCTAAAGACGTAAAAATCAGGTTACTCATGTTTTTTTCCCATACATAGTTACAAAGGGACACCTCATAAGGTTTCCGTTTTCCGTTCTATATAATTTTTTCTCTTACCTTGTCAGTAAAGTGGTAGTGCAAAGATGCAATTTCTTTCACAGTTTATTGACCTCAAATGCATTATTTCGTTCACTTATGCTCGTATGTTACATTTCGAATTGCTTATAAAGTGACGATGCGCTTCGTTGGACACCCTATATAATTCTTTCGTCGTTCATTCAAAAAACAACCTTAACTTATACACCATACAAATACATTTTCTTTGTAAATTGGTGCCAGGTCTGTCACACTTAAAGCTACATTGAAATTGAGCTTTCGTGTTCATGGAATAAAGTTGAAAATCGTTTTTTTAAGCGGGTTCGTAAATTATTTCGTTCCCCGCAAAGTAACATTTTGCAAGGACATGGGACTGTGAAAAGTATGGTTGGATGGTATAGCAAGTTAGTTAAATGATCAGTTGCAGACCTGCAATTGTCTCACAAATGATATCTACCCTAAGGTACTTCCTTTTCCGTATAAATAAATGCGTGCGTGTGTTTGATAATAAATAAAACATTAACTTCTCACATCAGGGGACATTTAAATGGCACGGCAATACACAGACATATTTTGATGTAAGAAGCTAGTGTTTGAAACAGGTATAATCTGGGAGACGGAGTGTGTGTCGGTTTGTAAACTAACAGCTTAATTCATTACGATTTGGAAGCAATTGTAAGCTAGAATTTATTTTGAAATGAGTTAACTTCTGTAACATTATGATGTAAGGGGAAGTTTGTAGAAACCTGATTTCACCAACTTAGATCACTTCTATAACATTATGATGTTAGGGGAAGTTTGTAGAAACCTGATTTCACCAAAAATTATAGATTTATCAAAAAACGACTTCACGCTATTGAAATCGCAGGCTGTAGAAACTATGCCTTATTGTAAAATAGTACTGTGTATTATATTCGCAACCATACATTTCAAAATAATCGTTTGCGGAAAAATGGCGATTTAAACTTGCAAAATAGAACTATGTACATATTCGAAGTAACTAGATTTTTACAGGGCTTCCGACCACGACAATTTAACGAAATAAATTGATTTTTCCTTTCATGTTTCATAGCAATATACAATTGAGCTGACTAATTAAATATATTAAATACTCGTTTCTGATTATTATACGATTTATTGAAGCGTATAAATCAAGCAGCCGGTAACAATTAATTATCAACGCCATTGTTTTTCAACCCAAGACAAGAACACCCCCATTTATCTAGACAAGTTCCCTTCATACGTAATCTGGTAGCGTAGGATACGTCAATCAGTACCTAGATCTAGATAGATAGGAAATCCTGGATTACTGGTTTGCTCTACGATGTTCTAGGTAATTACGATAAGTGCCTCCAAGTGCAGTATCTGTGCAACTGGTGTATCTGGATTGTTTGCTACGATATGGTAAATCTTTATATTTTACTAGCTGTGCCAGCGACTTCGTTCGCGTTCCCCCCGTTTTTTACACATTTTCCATTGTATCTTTGCTCCTATTGGTCGCAGCGTGATGTTATATAGCCTAAAGCCTTCCTCGATAAATGGTCTATATAACGCAAAAAGATTTAACATTTTCGTCCGAAAAAGTCAAACTATTAACCATTCCATCATATTTTGAACTTTATTCACTGGAAGAAGTAATGAAAATTCCAGCATGCTGTGCTCATTTGAGGGTTAATCAATAAACTAATATTTGGGACATCTCCGCAAACGGCCATCTGACCTTAAACTAAGTAGGCTTACATAACTAAGGGTTTAAATACTATGGGCGTCAGAGACTGATAAATAGATATTTTAAATACATGCAAATAGGTACACACACAGAGACAATATCACACTAAATCACATTTTTCTAATGATTTTATAGATTGGCCTTTATAAATCTCATCGTTTCGATCCTTTTAAACCTCTATATTTTATAAATTTCACCGCCTTTTCAATAAATAACGGCCACAATTCCGCGCACCATCAGAATCTATTAACATTTTGTGCTCGAAATAAAAATAAAAACTTAATTGGATAAGTAACTTTAGTGTCCATTTTTTGCAAAAAGCATCAACGGCCGTAAGGGTAATAAAAAGTTATTAGGTATTATGCCCCATATAAGTTAAACTTACAATTCAAATTGCAATGCATTCTGCAAAGTGCTTGTAAGCTCCATGTAAAAAATGGAATAATTCCATATGATAATGTACAATTTACACTTTCTCTTATATCAAGTAAAAAATTCGAGACGCAACTAGTATTTTTATTTCTGGTGTAAAAAAGCTTTAAGTTGACTTACGGCGGTTAACGTGATTCTAGTGTTACTATTATTATGTCGAAAGTTACGTGAAAACCGTATAGATAGAGTTAATTGAAATAATTCGGTAAAGTTTAATAGTCTTCCCACCTAGTATTAAACAAAGAACCGAATTTAAAGATTATTTTGGATAGATAAAAAGTGCAGTATTATGTATATTATGGCTGAATTTTCAGTCTATCGATAGTCAAACTATAGTTCACACGCTAACTTTTCAAAGTACGACGCAAAAAATCATAACCTACCTTACATTGCGCAGTCGGGTAAAAAGATAATGTGGTTTGCCCACCGTGATATGAAATTAATTGTCTTCCCTTTTATGGTTTTCACTTTACAAGTAGAAGCTTAAGTTAGCCGTCCACTGAACAAGTCAGACTTATCGCTTTAAACGGGTAGAGTATTCTTTGTATGGCCGAGTGGTTTAGTTCATTGCTTGCCAAGCGAGAGGTCGCCAGTTCAAACCCCGCTGCGTACCACTGTGTTTTTCAAATTTGAAATACATATGTACGATTATTTGACGCTTTAACGGTGAAGGAAAACACCTTGAGGAATCCTGCACACCTACGAAGAAATTATTAGGTTGTGTGTGTAGTCAACCAACCCGCACTTGGCCAGCGTGGTTCTCTTAGGCCTTATCGCCCTCGTTTTGGGTAGTACACTAGTTTTACCCGGTGATCTATTCCTGACTAATATCATAGTTCCTATGCATACGAATAACAACTACAAAAAAAAAACGATGGTATTGGTTTTTGGTATTACAAAGAAATAGATCAGCTCGGTGATGATGACGAGACGACTACTATAAGCCATCATCGTCTTGTCAGTTAGGAAAAAAAACTCCGATGAGGATAGATAGACGCCTTTCCTTACCAAACCTTTTTGTCGTGACTGTGGTTAATGTGACTCCATTTATGGCATGTTTAAATCATAGACAAAGAAATGGGAGCAATTAGATAGTCGTAAACGAGTCCTAAGCATGCTTGAGCTGAAAAAAAAGTTATTTTATGTTCACATTTCACATACTAGTATTACTAATTACTGCCCTTGCCTGTGGTACAAGAATCGTGATTTTCAATTGTGACAAATATTTTGAGCGTTAAAGCGTCGATGGCCGAGTGGTTAAGGTCGTTGCTTGCCATGCGAGAGGTCGCCAGTTCAAACCCCGCCAGGTACCAATGTGTTTTCAAATTTGAAATTCATATGTACCATCATTCGACGCTTTAACGGTGAAGGAAAACATCGTGAGGAAACCAGCACACCTGAGAAATTTTTCAACGGTGTGTAAATCCATGTCAGAGGCCTACAGGCGGTTTAAAAACTCTAGACACCAGGTTGTTCATCAACCATACGATAAGAAGAATATTTTGAGACATCTCCTCACATGACCACCTGACCCCAAACTCAGCAAAGCTTGCATGAAAAGGTGTTAGAGACTGTTTTTTGTTAGATGGACTTTTAGGATGACCTCACTCCACCTGACGGTGAGGTCCACGTATGATAACAAACGCTATTGAGCCTGTTGCTCTCACTCTGAAGGCCCGCTAGGAATTATAGAGCCGTCCGCTCCCCCGCAAGTCCGATGATGATGACAAGGCTACTCCAAGCCATCATCATAAGTCAGTTAGGAAAAAAATACCTTCACACCCAGAAAAGGAACAAACACAAACATTCATCGCATCTATAGTTTAACGTGAGTATCAAACCCACGACTATTGGGACCGTACCTTTAGTCACTGAACATACTTCCACCGAGCTAATCTAGAGAATGACAAAGGCCTTATCGCCCTAGTTTGGGGTAGTTCGTGCTCCAGCAGTGGGGGCGTATAATTATGGGCTGATGATATAAATAATAATGATGATGATATGATATTTATGTTTACCTTTAATGATAGGATTTTAGACTTTCGCGTTCCATTACACTAAATATTAGTCTCTATGGGTCGAACCCACGACGTTCTTAGGAACCGTAGCAAGTTACAAACCTGAGTCACTTGCACTGTTCCACCGAGCCAGTCAGTATATGGGCGGATGATGATGATGATGATGCATCTAATAACGCTTGTGGACCCATAGACTAATATTTAGTACCTTTAATGATAACATCCATTGATTTTCAGTTGTTATGCATTCTCACGACTCACACCTCACTCACTCCTATATTTAGAGTGTCTATTAAAAATCCACGACATTAACTATTAAGTATTAATGCGATCACGTTTGTAGCCTTATAAGGGTACACACTGCCGCGGACGTCCTGCCTGCTGTGGGTACACCGCACATATTAATGGCTTATTGGAAAGTTCTTTGAAAAGTGTAGAAATGGTTAACTTTGGACTAGCCATCTGCTCCCCCGCAAGTCCAGTGATGATGACGAGGCTACTCCAAGCCATCATCGTAGGGGTGCGAGCTATCCGCTCCCCCGCAAGTCCGGTGATGATGACGAGGCTACTCCAAGCCATCATCGTAGGGGTGAGGGCCATCCGCTCCCCCGCAAGTCAGGTAATGATGACGAGGCTACTCCAAGCCATCATCATAAGTGAGATAAGAAAAAAAAGGTTAACTTTGGATGGAGGAAAAAGGTTTTCGATTTTTAAACCTTCTTGGAGTATAATATAATTTTACCAAAAACATTATCTAAATACTCGCCAAGTATCGATAGAGCTGCTTATTTATCTCTAAAGAGAATTCCTGACTATAATTTTTTTCACGATAACTTAAAAAAAAGAAATATTTAAGTTATTTTTACATACTTGACTGGCTTGGTGGAACCGAGGTTAGTGACCCTGCCCGGCGGTTCCGATAGTTGTTGTTTCGATTCCCAATCGGGACAAATATTTGTGTTATGAACATTGGTGTTTGTTCCGTGTCTGGGTGTGTTACTATTCATATATTTCATTTCAATTCAATTATATGTTTATTTGTGTTCACCGTTCATTCTGATATCGACCTCATATTTGGATCTCACTACCGCTTACCATCAGGTGGAGTGTGGTCATCTTGTTTGCCTATTATAAAAAAAAAATATCTCTAACGCAAGTGCTTAAGCCACTTACCATGGGATCAAATCGAAGTATGTGATGTTGGGGAATAATATTATAATACATACGTTTACTATATTATTTTGTTCTCTATTCGTGAATAGAGTATTGTAGGGAAAATAAAGCGTCAATAAGCTTACATTGTCCCATTTATCTCTACTATTTCTCATCGTAAAAGACGTTAAGTGAAAAGTTGACTGATCGTATGCTTTACATTGAAAGCTGAACTACATTCACTAATTTGACTCTTATCAGTACGGACATAAAGTTGAAAGTTGTATTTTTTCGGTATGACATAATTTGATTGTTGATTCAAAAGTGTGAAGTTCCGAGGTACGAGGTCTTGGCTTGAGATTATAAGGTTTTTGTTTGAAAACCTTTCTTTGTGAGATGTAAATGAATGTCTAATATGGATGTTATGGTCTAGTGTGTTTGTTTAGAAATCTCGGTATAGCCGTAGATGAGTAGCGTTTTTACACAGGAATGTCTGTTTAAAAATAGCTTTTGATATTTTTGTTCTATTTACTTAGAAATTAGATAATTTCTCCGCCTTATATTTATGCTTTCGAAAGATATCTGAGATGAACTTATGAGAGCAATAGTTGTTAATTGAATAGAAAAAATAATAAAAAATAAGTATAAAATAGCTAACCCTCTTCAAAATAACCCCTTTTACGGCATATTATGCCTAAGAACAACATAATCCAAAAGATTTTTACATTTGTATGTGTCATTATTGTTTAAGTTCATTTTCAGATCTATTTAATGTAAGTTTCTCTGGCTGTCCATGAAATAAATAATATTATTTACTCTGTCTGTCTGTCTGTCTGTTGCAGTACTGGACCGATTTAAATGAAATTTTCTCTAGTCCAGAACCATAGGCTACTTTCTAACCGACTTATAAGGAAGTAATGTTTTTACCCGTTAAACGTCTCTTCGCGTACGAAGTCGCGGGCGGAAAGCTAGTAAATAAATAAATAAATAAAGGTTAAACAAACAATTTCTAACTACACGAAACTACCTAATTGTAAACCTATCCCAACAATAACTTTAAGCTCTACTAATTCTCCAGTGAAAATATTATACACAAAATACTTCCTGTGGTCTACTGTTTCAGCGTTGAAAGCTGCGGGGCGTGACTAGTGTTGTACGAATACTGGACCGGTTGTAACAGAACTACTGGTTTTCCTTTACCCACTTTCGTTATTATAATGGTGACCGGTAGTTCGAAGGTGTTTGTTACTTGAAATCTGCTAGCACTTACAGCTAATTGGGGCTGAATAAAAAAGTGTATTAAATCAACACTTTTAAAATTATTATTATTAATTTATTATTAAAAAGAATGTGTAACAGTCATCTGTTGTTACATCTTCTTCTTCTTATCATACGATATTGATGAACAACCTGGTGTCAGAGTTTAATCCGCCCGTAGGCCTCTGGCATGGCTTCACACACCGTTGAAAAATCTCTCAGGTGGTTTCCTCAAGATGTTTTCCTTCACCGTTAAAGCGTCGAATGATGGTACATTTGAATTGCAAATTTGAAAAACACATTGGTACCTGGCGGGGATTGAACTGGCGACCTCTCGCTTGGCAAGCAACGACCTTAACCACTCGGCCATCGACGCTGTTACATTACATTATGACCCACAAGATAGCTTATACTGTCTGACTGCGGGACTGGTCGAAGTGATTCTATACAATATACATAGCTACTTACTGCCCGACGTTTCGACTGGGTTACTTTTCTATATTCACTGCCTCGTTGGTCCATTGGTTACGCTGCATTAAGCATGCGCTGCGTTAGGACCGAGAGGTCCCCGGTTCGAATCCGGGGTCGGGCAAAATTTGTGTGAGTTTTTCTGTGATGAAATTACTCAGCCCGGAGTTAGGAAGTTGGCGGTTGAACGCCCGTGCCTCGGAAAGCACGTTAAGCCGGTGGTCCTGCGCCCGATCTCTCATCGGTCATGTCGGATTGCCGTCTCACCGAATTATGAGAGTAAGGGAATAGAGAGTGCACTTGTGTTTGCGCGCACACTTGTGCACTATAATATGTCCTGCGCACTTGGCTGATCTCTATTGAGATCGGCCGCCATGGCTGAAGTCGGTCGGACTTTTCTATATTACAATCTAGATGGAACACTTCTTTACTTGTTATAAATTTACTTAGTTCTATTGGAACATGGTATGTTCCTCTCAAAAAGCACGCCTTTGGATTTCTTGTCACGATTTTACGAGGATGTTCTAACACAATACAAGAGATTGCATGACGTTTCGACTAAGAATTTATTCGTCACCCACTTTTATGTAAAGTCGGACAACTGTAATCCTTTTTCGACTTTAACAGCTTACAAATATGGTTCCCTATCAATTGGGGAGGATTTGATATTAATTTTATAAATCCTTGCGCATTCTTATACAATGTATCGTATTTTGTTTGGTTGTTTATTGATTTTGAATTCTATTTCAATGGCGTAAGGACACTATTGCAGCAATATTCTGGGGCCAGAATAGTGGAAGTTGAATATAAAAATCCTGTACTCTTGCTTTCGGATTCAAAGGAAATATTAAAGCGTGGCCCGATTTGAATTTACAAATCCAAGGTCTTTGTGTCCTTAGACCATAATTTCGAATAATACTACGATAAAGGGAACGGTTACTTATTTATGACGTCATAAACTTTCATTATGGGATTCGTATTAACTATAATCTACATATGAAATCCTTAAACTAGTGACTATAGATTTTTTACTTTTGTAGCCTTACTGTTGAATAAACTCTTCGGCATATTTAAAATGAAACTACGATTTAATTCAAAACGCAAACATTTTTAAAAACTGTTTTTAATTTCTAGCATGTTTTCATAGAAATTAAATAACCTGATAGTAAATAAAACACCCATAAACTTGATATCTGTGATATACGATATCATTTTTATTTTCAGCTAAAAATGATTGAAAAGACACTAAACCATGTGAAGATACCGAAATATCACATTGATATTTGAAATACCTAATCAACATCACAATACTCTAACCAAAAAAGTATTCTATTCATATTAATATACTCTCGACTCGACTGGCTCACTAACATAAATAAAATATAACAACAAGAAAAAGCCAGTAACACTACATCTCTATTCCCCGAACGACCTAACATAAATTAATAAAGCCTCCATACCGCCCCTATCTTTTTAAATTAGACACCAACACTTTATCTTCATCAACAATGAATCAGCCAACTATGCATTCCTTTGCTTGCTCGAAAAAAAAAATCTGACAGTTGACTAATATGGCCGCAATCGGTGTAAAAGGGGATAGATATAAAAGGCTAAGTATGAGATTAAGTAGACGATTAGGGATTCCGTGGAAATTGGACGAGTAATAAAATGAATGTGATTATAGATACTTGATAGTTATGAAATTTATACGCCATAAAGAACGTATCGTGAGATAAAATGGGATTTGGTAGCATTACGTGTATTGGAACGTGATGTATTTCGTATCTTAAACGATATGGAAAGTTTGTGTGTGTGAGTGTTGCTTTGGATTTAATGATATTTTTTTGTCTATCTCTTTTAATGCTTTTTTATCGTCCAAGATTAAGCTAATGTATTAATTTAAGTCTAAAAAGATGTTAAATCGTTTATTGTTTCATAGATAATTTAACCGCATTATTCTATAATCAAAAATGTAGTAAAATAAACTTTGGGTTTTTACGTTAGGCTTTTTTTAAAATTAATCGAATTAATTCGTGGTCACGGGGACACTGAACAAATCATGAAATTTGTTTTCATTTTAAAATTAGTAGTGTTGGCGAAAAAAATACAGAAAAAACCAAGATCCTTTTGTTCTCTAAAATAAAATTTGGCGTTTTGCCAATAGGTACATAAATACCTACTTCAAATCCAAGCATACCACGTGTTAGATTATTTAACAAGCGGCACTAACTCAATAATTTGATTGTGGTACCATATAACATTCCAATGATACTGAATCATATGTCGTTGACATGTGGAAGCTATAATATATTCCTCTTTTTGTGTAGCTCGTATTGAAAACGGGCGATTTGTGGTAATTACGTGGCCAGTACAAGAGAACGCATAGTGATTAAGTCTTGCGGTCGTAATGTTTAAATAGCTTCAGCCCGCCATTTCGGTCGAGTGGAGTAATTTGTCACATGACTTTACTCTATCTTTGTCTATCAACCAGCTGTGAGAAATGCTTAATGTGTTTTGTTTTAGCAGATATACACGTGAAATTTTAGTGGTTGTTTTCCCGCAGTAAAATGATTCTATCTTAGTAGTACAATAGATTTGTGCAGTTCCTTTTTGTTAAAATCAATAAATGCCGGTTTTACGAAAGGTTTAACCGAAACTCGAAAGCACGTTCGAACCGCTTTATGACTTAGGGTGTCGAGCTTCTTCAGCTTTAAGCATCGATTTCATGCGGCAAGCAGTACCTGATTACGTCACATCTTATAAAAGAACGATAGCTTCTCTCGTTTTCGAGTTGGAAAATTATTATTTTTAAAATTTGAAAAAAAAAAATTTTTTTTTCGAGAAATTATTTGCATGATTCGATAGTATTACTAAAGGCAAATCGTTCTGCCACGGGAAAACAACCACTAAAATTTCACGGTGTGTACAAAAATAGTACGTGTGAATTTAGATTTTTTGATTTGAATTTGAATTTCTTGCAGCAACGACCTTTACCACTTAGCCACCTTCTTCTTCTTTTATATTCGCTATCGGTAATATAAGGCATTCTTGCCTACATAATTATCAAATAGATTTTCATAGTGGACAAGTAGAATCCCCACATAACATAGTATAAAACATAGTTGTTTTCGCTGTCTATCCGTACCGTATTTCAATGACATAACAATTTTTTAAAATAATTAAACTCAAACTCAAACTCAAAATATTTATTGCTTTTCCATAATCTACAAAAGGTGTTGCTTAAAAAGTAAGATTCAATTATGGACCCTGTCGGGCACAGCGCATTTTTTTAGAGCAAGTGGAAGGCTTATTGTATAACTAGTGACCCGCCCTCGTTTCACTTCGGGTAAATTTTACATACAAACCTTCCTTAAGAATCACTCTATCTATTAAAAAAAACCGCATCAAAATCCGTTGCGTAGTTTTAAAGATCTAAGCATACATACGGACATACAGCGAAAGCGACTTTGTTTTATACTATGTATTGATATACCGAAGCAATGCGAGTGTGGGTGGTTAGTAATGCATCAATATATCAACATAAAATAAACAATACATAGAAATGAATAGCAAAGCCCGGTAGCCCTAAGTAACAATGCAATCTATTGTTAAATGCATCCAGGTGCAATGAATGTAAGCGTGAACTATACTGATTCACGTATAAGGCACTAAAGTATTATGGTTAATTTTATTACTAAGTGTATGCAAAACAATAAGATTTCTTTCCGGATTCCTTTGGAGTAAGAATTCCTGGTAAACCACTTAGTCTTTGTTATATGTGAGTTGGAATGTTAAATAATCGTTCATTAACGTACCAGAGATAGGGCAGTAGTTATATTACTGTTGTTAATGAATCAATAATGATACATAATGAGTTAACATATATTTTTTTATTGTGTACATTTAAGTTGTGAGGATGTGATTTTGTACTGTAGAGGCTATTGGTCAGACCTTGGCGTATGATTCAGAAATTGTTAGTTCATATTGATGAATATTAAGTAGAATTTGAATGTTTTCTAAGTAAATCCAAGTATCAACTTTGTATATAAGGAAATCTATACCAATATTGTTGACTAACTAGCGCAGTGATAGAGGAAGATATTGTGAAGAAATTAGCTTATTCTAAGAATGAATGTTTCAGATTTCTTGCACGCAGACTGACAGAGTATCCTATCTTTGAATTAAAATAATATCATCTGTTTGTATGTAGGAGCTTTTGGTATTCTAGATTATAATTAATACTTACGTATCAAAACCATACCACGAAACCAAGAAATCCTAAAATAATAATGTTCAAATTGCATATTGACGAGTGCAATCAACTCTATCATTTCTAGGCTAGGAATGACTCAGAGGAACAAACCCATTGCGGCATTATCCAAAGGACACATCAAAATCGTCAATAAATATTAATAGCACACATCATAAAGACACTTCCTATGACATCATGGGAACAGATCTCCACAAAGAAATGCTATCTCCTCATTAAAATGCAAGCCTTGCGTCTAGAACAATACTTAGCGCATTAATATGCAAAGGGTACCAAGCGCCATCTTGGAAACGTGGTCGCCATTTTGATTTTCGATATCGGTTTCTAGAAAAGCGCGGCGAGTAAAGGGCTAAGTGTGACTTGTGTGCGTATAAAGGTTAATTAGATTGTCTTGTCAGATTTGGCAGACCAAGTTGGTAGGACGTGTGAGGGGATTGAGTGATTTAAATTGGATTAACATGGTGTGTGGTCTGACTGTGTGTGGTCGAACTTTTTGTCCTTATGTTAACAAAAATTAACAAAACAAATTGATAGCATCATAAACCTTTTATCTGATATTCAATTTGGTAGCTTTGATGGTCTCAATATAGCTTTTTTAATTTTGAATCATCACTCCTAGTAACAGAGCCCACGACCAAAACCATGTCTCATAGCAATACGGCAAAAACCCTATAAAATCTTTAGATTGTATGATTCTGAACCCGACTAGGTATATAGTAACGGTCGAAAGTGTAGCAACTGCGTGGGAGGCCATTTCTGCTATGTCAAAAAAACGGCAGTCGGTATTATAGCAATATGTCTGATAGTGATAATGTACATAGATTTTATAATTGTATTACGAAAAAGTTTGTTTTCAGACATTTTGTGCGTAGCACATAGCCTGAGCGCATTTTTGAAAATGTCAACAAATTTAGCCGACCTGTATCATAGCAATACGGATAATTTTTTTTTAACTTTTCGTTTTGCTGCGTTGATTACCAAAAACCTGTTTTCAGACACTTTAAGTGTAGCATATGGAGTATATGCTAAAACGAAAATAACAAGTGTGCTTTAAATAAAACCAAAACTATTAAATCAATCAGTATTTAATTTCAACAGCCTCATCGCTTGTTACGCCCCTGCCCCTTTCTTACTATTATTCATTGGTTTCATTCAAGATACCTCAATACGATTCTTAAATGATATCTGAGTATCGAAAAGTTGTCTGATAGAAAAGATGCTACACTTCATTTGTCTGATATAAATTTTTTGCACATGTGGACAACTTATTCTATCATGTCTTGCAATTTTCAGACATATTGCTATGATACCGATCGGTAAAATTTGTTAACATTTTCAAAACGGTCTCAAAATTTTATGCGTCCACATTTCCGTCTGAAAATTGTTTTGTTCGCATCAAATAACCAAAATTTACTAATAAAAATGATTTTCAGACGTATTGCTATGAGACATTTTTTTGTCTCATTTTTAATCTTTTTAAGTGATTTTACGGGATTGCGCTACACCACTAACGTCTGAAAAATATGTTTCCGGTATCTCAGAATCATCATTTAACTACAGTCTGCAAATCAGACATATTGCTATGATGCAGTTCGGTAAAATTCTTTGACAATTTTGAAAATTCGGTCAGATCAAACGCTACGCGGAAAATGTCTGATATTGGTATTTTCGAGTTCAGAATAATCTTATCTATCGATTTGATGCGGTTTTGGCCGTATTGCTATGAGACAAAAATTTTGGTCGTGGGCTCTGTTACTATTCATCACATAGATGTTATTGTTCCAGTATCGAAATAAATCATGATTATCGTCATCATCAGCCTATAATGTAGTTGCTGGACAGACTTCCACAAATGCTCGCTAATCCCGTCATACCCCAGTTATTGTACTTTTTAATAACTGGGAGTAAACATATACAGTGATCAGCATATTTCTAGGTGAAATATGCTGATCACTGTATATGTTTCTTTCACTGTACATCTTCGGCATGCAAATAATTGATAACATGAGAAAAAATCCTCATCCATTTGCTTTCAAGCAGCCGATGTTTGAAAGCAAATATTTCGACAATGAAGAATCAGCCTTCTGACGAAATGAGGTTGGAGTTTGAACCTCTTTTTACGACATGACCACTCATATAGGCAATACAAATCATCGCGGGTCGTGAGATGCGCGTGCGGCCAAAATGGCGCTTTGACAGCGCGTACGCAGTCCCGCCGTCTGTCAAAGGACGGGCGGGGCCATCCGTCACTGGTAGAGTAGGGGTGCGGGTGCGAATCCCGGAGTGTATGAATAATAATAAATACTACATAACATCACATACTTAATTTTGATAAGTAAGTCAGGCCGCACACCAGGCTTTCAATTGTTTCTCGATGATTGTAGCGCCATATTTAAAACGCGACACATTTGACGCTCCTATACCTACATTGAATTTTACATTGAGTTTATTGAAGAGGTTGAAAAACCTTATAGTGTACGATCATACACTCAATGATTATAGTAACAGACGGATTACAGAAATTATCTGGACAAAGATTGGCGAAAAAATCCCGTAAACTGTGGATTTTTGATTAAACGTATTAACCCAACATTATGTAACTTGACATAGTTTGTTTTATTATTGTTCTACGTTTTAAGTAATTTTTGTTTCATTTTCATTTTTTTCTTTCATTATGTAAACTTAGATTAAGACACTAGGTTAGACATTTTTAAACTTATTTGCATGCGGTGAATACCTTTAAGTGATTAAGCAATCAGCTTGAGTATCCTTGGTTGTATTTATCTTAAGTATTGTTGTATTAGTCGTTGGTGTACCAAATAAATAAATAAATAAACATTATCAATAAAGGAGAGGCAGTTACATACCTACAGAAGCAGTACAGCTTGTTTACAATGCTAGTTGAAAGTTAGAATTCAAAAATGCAATTTTGCACTCAAAAAAAAAGTAGACAGGTAATTTTGCCAGCCCTGTCGAATGAGTTAGTCTCTCCAGCGTGGTCGCACGCGCCTTCTGATGAACGTTACTTATGAGAGAACCTTTAGCTCACATGTACAGGGGGTAGCTAGAAACGATTGTGGAAGATTAGCTGAGAAAATGCAAATTTTGTTAAGAAATTATGCAATGGCAGGATGCTGAGAGTAGTAGGCGAAAAATACATGTGTTTTGGTAATTTTAATTGCATTAAATCCAATTAAGTGATAAAAGAGAATCAATCTTTATATGAGGAGGGCTTCGTTTAGCTGTGAACTGACTTATAAGCTGATGATTATGATTAATTTAATTATTTTCATATAGATCTATACCATTATACTTATAGATGGTATAGACAGAACAGTGTTTGTTTTAAGAAGAATGCAGGATGTAATAAAATAATTGTCTTCCCACTCGAAAAGTTGATCTATTCCTTTCTCATACCAAAAATAATACCTATTTTTTTTAGTCGTCATTCGCATACATAAAACGGGTGGTATTTTTTTTTATTGGTCAGGAAACAATCAAATAGTAGGACAAATAGTCTCTAAATGAATTATGTACGCGAATCCGTAATATAATCCAAAATAGTAAATTTAGAATAATACAAATAGTAGTAACAGTCTGTCTGTCAATAGGTTAACTATAACATAGTATTATATTATTGTATGATCAGATCATACAAAGTACACCTGTAAAGCAAGTAAAATACCAACGTGGATTAAGGTTTCTAACATTCAGAATATGTTAGACTAGACTTCAAAGATTATGCACTTATCTAAGAGCAGATTAAGCCATTCAGTTGAAAAATTATGACGCTCTAACCCACTAAGGCCTTTAGAGTATGCTCTACCCATTACGATTTACATTATGGCCGAACATAGGTCACATCAGAATAGCTCGAGCAATTGGGAACACAGCCTGTAGGCGTGTGTTGTGTTGATGTTGGTCTACGTAGGCTGAGTTCGCATTTGAGCAGTTTAACAGAATAGTCGCGTCGCCCGAGTTTCATCTCATGGGGTGTCATTATTGCATTCACGCATTCACGTTGGTTGCAGCAGAGACTATCTCTAACTTACTGTTCTAAAGTATCTTCATACAGTAGTTTTGATCAGTACTTAATCTTTTGTACTTTTGCAAACTATGTTTTCACAAAGTTTTTTACCTTTTTATCACAAAATAAATCACATAAATGCGATCAGGCCTTCCATATTATGCAAACACAGGATATTTTCAAGACCTTTTTTTACTGAAAATTCAATTTCAGGATGATGAAATTACATAATTTTGCTCAATTACTAGAAATGAGGGCAAATTATCCAAATGATGCCTTTGATGAGTAGTCTTGACTGTTATTAATTATGCCAGTCCATTCACAAGCCTATAATATCATGAGACGAATATACAGTCAAATAAGCAAACGCACATCATCAAGTGCACCAATGTGCACTAGGCTTAATGGCACATGTCTTGCGATACTTTATGCGCTGGTCATACAGTTCAACATCCCTAGACGTGGTAATTGCTCTCTGGATCCTCTATTAATTACTGCTTACATTCGTAAAGGATATTTCGCTGGCATTAATAATTGTGTTTATTCCTCGGCGCGGCGAAAGGTATTTAAAAAGTAAACTGTCAAAAGTTATGGCTGCAATATGGAGGCTGGGAGTTTTACGCGGGAATTTCATCAAAGATGATCAATGAAATAATTTTTACATCATCTACATTGACTTTATTCCATGGTTATTTGCTTAAGCACTTGTGTTGCGGATATGAAAAAACAAAATACAAATAGAAAATAAAATAAGATAATTAGTAGGAAGAGTGAAACGAGCCCAGACACAGAACAAACAACGATGTTCGTAAAACAAATATTTGTCCATCATGGGATTCGAACCCACGACTCTTAATTCGTGTCGCTGGAAACTGTTTACTACTAAATGCGCCATCGGGCCAGTCAAAGTTCATATCATTTAATTTTTTTTATTAAAAGCTAACAAAATGACCTGACTCCACCTGATAGTAAGCGCCTAAGCGGTAGGCATAATGGGGTCGACAGGCACAATAGATCATATTGAGCCTGTCGCACTCACCCTGAAGGCACGCCCCGCCTGAAGAGCCCGGGATCGTAGGAGGGAGGGAAAACATGAGCTGGAAGGGCATTATTATGTAGATCAACATGGTCACAAAGTGATAAACAACACTTTTCCCCATAAACAAAATCAACGTGGTCAAAAGGGAAAACAACACTTTTCCCCATTAACAAAGGTTTTTGACCTTGCTCGGAAGTGGTTAGCGATTCAAAATTACACTGTGACCATCGTACACCGTTTAACCGTGGCGTCAGAGCGATTTCCCATACAATGACATAGAAAGTCGTTCTTGTTTTCTATGACCCCAATAGGCGGTAGAGCTACCATGTTGCGTAATATCTGCCACTTTCAAGCTCACCCCCGCGTTTGAATAAAGCTTGTTGGTAGAGTCGATAAGTTCTGAGGGCCTACCATGAGTTGGCTATCGAAAACTTACTTACGTTAAAAACCTATCGAGTTGTTTTTGTCATACGGCCGATTTTAGTTCTTCGCGTAACCACCAGCGGCGCTGTACCAGTTTTTCATAGACATATTTACGTAGGCGATATCGAGTGCGTAAGTTTTAAACTCATGGTAGCCCCACTGATGAGCCTTACTGACTGTAGAAGATTTTTACGGTTGGTTTTGTTAAAAGTAGGATGATGGCTTGGAGTAAGTAATTTTCGAATATGTTTCTCTATTTAAAATTGCACCAACTCTTAATTTGAATTTATCCAGGACTAGCTGTGTCTGCGACTTCGTCCGCGTTTCCCCCGTTTTTTTAATAATTTTCCATTGTTTCTTTGCTCATATTGGTCGCAGCGTAATGTTATATAGCCTAAAGCCTTCCTCTATAAATGGTCTATCGAACACAAAAAGATTTTGTTAGTTCAAACTTAGTAGTTCTTGAGATACGCGCATTTAAACAAACAAAAAACTCTTCAGCTTTACAATATTAGTAGAGATACTTTTCAAAAAATCCATTCTTACCGTTTTTTCTGATTAGTCGATAGATTTATTTGTGCCATAACGGTATATTATAAAAAGAACGACAGATTACGAACTGTATGAACGCAAATCGGTGAAATTAGGACATTGTCGCTGATAACTACTTGTCACACGTTTTGCAACGTTTTCCTCCGACATTGAACGTTTCTATGTCAACAAGATACTATATCAATGGATAGAAGGTCTTTGTTATTTTTCATACAATTTACATCGTAGTGCAAATGTAAGTTTGTATAAGGTAGGTAAGTAGATAGGTTTTTATTAGGTATTTGGTAGTATCCTTATTTTCGTATCCGTATTGTTTTGACTAAGGCCTGATCGCCCTTGTTTAAAGTAGGCCTGTGCCCCAGCAGTGGGGACGTATATGGGCCGATGATCATGACGATGATTGTATGAATACGTAGAGCTGCCTTTCATGCCACGTAAAAATTTAAAAATGTATGTAAGTAAAATTTTCATTAACGCATATTAATCGGAATATGCAGTTTTAGTTTATGTTTAGTATTTTTTTATTGATTTTGATAAGTTAGATTTTTTTAAATCTTCCATCCTTTGCTTCAGTTTAAAAAACTTTTCAAATAAAATTCGCATACAGAAGATTATTTATAACCTATTGACACAAATACTAGATCAAAGATCACGCCACAGGTCAACTCCATAAACATATTGACGTTGTTTCCATACAATTCCATATACATTCTTATGGCAGTGATAAAAAGGCTAAAAATATTTGTCCTCCAGTAAAACACCGAGGTATATATAGGCAGTAAGCTGTATAACTGTTCGTCTGTTCGTATTTCTCCTGATACAGTGGCATTTATTGTAGCTATAAACGTTTCGGGTGGAATCGTTCGGTAACCGGATACTTTCTGCCATTTTGATATCCAATTTGCCTGTATATTTAAAGGTTAGAAAGGTCAGAATTTTGTATATAAATATACTATCATTGCTGTTGCATTAGGATGTAATTAAAATGTATGTTAATAAGGGATTCTAGTGACTTAATATACTTATACAAACCACTTAACCTACAAGTTATAATTGGCTTAAAGAGTCGCATTTAATATACTTATCATTGACCCAATACAATTAGTAACATTTTTAAACCTGCCTAGCCTGGGGCAACAGTAATTATACTTTATGTTTCCTTTCAATATTTACATTGAAAAAAAAAGTAAACATTACCACCAATTTCTTAGAACTAGATCATATTCACAGGGCCAATATTTATCCTGTACACCTAGCGAAATTAATCTGGCATCGTAGTAACTGCAGTACATGTGTGACTGAATAAAAAAAAAAATAAGTCGATCAACTTTCGAGATATTTGATCAAAACAACATACTTTAGTCGATAGGTATTTCTTAACGCAATTAATTTTAGCAAGTCGTTTTTATGGGTCTATACACATTATAAGAAATAGGTCACTTGCGACCATGACTGCAATCCAGTCTAAACGGGCAGTAAGTAGATGTATTTGCTCCTCCTAATATCGCGTATATACTAATAAAAATCACAATTTAATGTAATGGACCGCGAAAGTCTAAAACGTTATGCATTTTAGCTATTTCATCAATTTATGGAGTCTCCAAAAAAGGAGAACTAAAGCAGACCAAATTGTCACGCCTGGTAGTTGAACCCGGTTAGGATTAGTGGCTCGGAAGAACTGGCCGGGTCAAGGTTCGATACGTGTCGCAGCTGTGTCGACATCAGGGCAACGGACAGCTGGGTGGGTGGTATAAGTCACAAGTTAGAACGGACTTACTACTAATATTGTGGATTTCGAAGACTTTCATTACACTTCTGCCGAGTAGTGAAATGAAAGTCTTCGAAAGAGCGTAGACCGATATGTCTGCTCTTAGACCTACAGTCATTCTCAGAGTCCTACAGTTGACCCGTAAGCAAGGGCGGTCCAGGTGACGGAATTATGGGCCGAACTAATTTTGAGAGTTTTGCCATCGACACGAAATTAATAAGTCAACCCGTGAGGAATTTGTAACAGTGCAGAAATATTGGGAGCTGATTAAAACAAAACAATATTCAGTTTTCTAATGACTTACTACTGACTGTTTATAAAAAGCACGTTATAAAAGAGGCACAGTCAAATAAAGATATATGTACTGTCACTCGATCATTTCATAGAGTCATAGAGTCGTTTTTTCCACGAACATTGTTCATATATTTATTACATAGTACGTCCACGTAGGGTGAGCTATTGTCAAAACTTCTTATAATTAAGGTACACTGTGACAGTGACAGTTACGTTACTATGACTTATTTTGTCCTGGAATCTACGATCCTGTCCGTGTCCATTATATGTATCGTAGTACCTAGTCTCAATGCCACTAATAGAATTATCACTGACTTGCTAACTATTCCTGTGTATCAAAAGCATATGATTCAGGTGGTTAAAAAAACTAAAAAAAATTAATTGTCCCAGAATTGTTTTCCTGAATCTGGAGACACCAGCTCTAACATTGTACAAAGGCCTACGAAAGCCAATATAATACATAATATCAATACCGGCTATCGCTCCTTACTCAAACCTTACCTGCCAATCAGTTTTCGCAATCTGTGACTAAGGCGAATTCTTGAGAGCAAGCACTAGAACTGAGATTTAAAGATACCGATCAGTTATTAGCGCTAGGGCGCCTGGCCATTGTTAAAATTATGTCCAGTACAGTCAGCTGTGAATTATTTTAGGTGCCATTGTTGTGGACAAGTGTACTAATTATAGGTTAGGAAATAATTTTAGTTTAAGCTGCCTTTGTATTTTATGTAGGTCATCATCAGCCAATATGCGTCCCCACTGCTGTGACACGGGCCTAGTCTAAATTAGGGGGATCAGGCCTTAGTCAACCACGCTGACCAAGTGTGGGTTGGTCGACTACACAACCTTATAAATTTTTCGTAGGTGTGCAGGTTTCCTCACGATGTTTTCCTTCACCGTTAAAGCGTCGAATAGAAAATATGAATTTCAAATTTGAAAGCACAGTGGTACGTGGCGGGGTTTGAACTGGCGACCCCTCGCTTGGCTAGCAACGACCTAAACTACTCGGTCATTGACACTTTGTATGTACTTTAGGTATAATTATTTTTATTTTACTGTGTCTGTAGTGCCTTTGGTAATGTATCTGTCTTTTTTACCAGGTGTGGTTTCTATGTTAGAAAACTGAAGATGTCCGGGATATTTACCATGTTCTTTTATAGTAACGAGCTCCCATTATTTCGGCACTATTGCGCCATGTTGCATATTGCAAACGCCATGATCACGAGCCAGCTCTGAGATGGAAAATATCCCGGACTTATTCAGTTTTATTGTGTGTGTAATCATGTATTTTAAAGTAGTGCTGTAGAATGTGGTACTGTGTAAATATCGCTTATTAACATCATCATCATCATCAGCCCATTTACGTCCCCACTGCTGAGGCACGGGCCTACCGTCTTACCACGGGCCTTAACCCAGGGCGATAAGGCCTTAGTCAACCGCACTGTGCAAATGCGGGTTGGTCGACTACACAACCTAAGAATTTCTTCGTAGGTGTGCAGGTTTCCTCACGATGTTTTCCTTCACCTTTAAAGCATTGAATGGAGGTACATATGAATTTCACTGTTGATTCTGAAATCCGTAACACATTGGTACCTGGCATTGTTTATTACTGCTATTATAAAATAAGAAGCCAATAAATAAGATATTCTATGGCGAATGGTCAACCACTTGTCATACTAGCGATACATTTTTGAATTGAATCTATAAACGAATTTTCCAAACAAAAACAGTAAGTGAGCATTCTAATTTGAGAACAACTGCGATGAAATATCCACATTAGTTTTGCAGAATACATATTTATAAAATGTAGCCATTATCCCACCATAGCCAAACCTAGATATTAATATTCTAGACAGATAATTGTCCTACAATTTGGGCAGACTAATTCACAGGTCTTATGACCAATCATATTCGACCTTCGGGAGGGAAAATTATACTTTATCACAGTACTGGCTAGTTTTGCGAAGGTATTTTGGATGTTTATCTAGATACGTGGTCGAATTATCTATAAGCCTTAGGTATCTGATAAGAATCTGGTCAACAAAAACACAAGGACATTTGAAGCTTTATTTGGGATTTTGTTACAAGAAACGCAGTACGAAGACGGGACACGCTACTAGTCCTTACTATATAATATATTTGAAATAAAGTGGTCGTCTATCTGTTGCACTTTCACGCCATTGCTGTTAATCCACTGTTGTTTTTGATATCCGTAACACAAGGGCTTAAACCCTAAAAGATAAACTGCGCCTCAGAGGCACCCGCGAAACAGATATGTCGCTGTATTTTTTTAACCCGATCGAGTTTACACTTGTGTTTTCAAATCAACTCATACGTCGATCAACCCGGCCGAGAGACGACCTCTGCTGCCCGGCAGGCACTTTAGTTTCGCCGCTATGCCATTTCGTTGCGCTCGAGAGGCGCAAGTTTATCTTTTGTGTAACTTTCGCACATTTATTATTACCTATTATTTTGTATTCAAGGTAAATATAAAGATTTTTAAGTGTTACTAAATTAATTGTAATGGTTATTAGGAACATTTTATATACCATGGCGCAAAGAAAACGGTTGGAATAAAGCGAAATTGCTTATTTTTTTTTTTTTGCGAAGAATTTTGAGTGAAAATATATAAAATACTACCATAAGTACCACAGGCTAGTCTAGAACTTCTTCAAGAAGCTTATGACGAACCTCCAAATAGAGTGCGGCGTTATTTTAACATTTATACAACAAAAAAAATAAGAGAATGACAAATATTACAAGTACGAAATATAAAAATACCGTATGTGGAGAACATAAAAAAGATGTTTGCATCAAATGTATATGACTTGTGATTTTTTCAGGTTTTTTCCTGATTTGAGTTTAATTATATTGTAAGTTATTAGTTAGTAAGAAAAAAGGTTATAAAAAGTTAGCTATTTATAGAAAAAACTCAAAAACTGTTAGTACTACAAACAATTTCTAGATTTTGTAACATTTTTTGAAAAGGTAACATGATTCCTTAAAAATAACATTAAAATATTTAATAATAATGTTACATTTAATAATATAAAAATAAAATTTTGCGCCTCTGAAAAACTAAGTTTATCTTTCTAGGGCTTAAGCTACTTACCACGGGATCAATGTATGTGATGTTGTGAAATATATTGTGAAATATTTCTTTCTACTGGATTGATTTGAATGAAATTTACGTCACATACATCGATCTGACCCTGTGGTAAGTATGTAGCTTAAGCACTTGTGTTACGGATATCAGGAACGACAGTGGATCCACACATACAATTTAATATATATAAATAACACACCGAAACACGAAACAAATACCGTTTACAAATATATTTGAACCGAGTGGGAATCGAACCCACAACTCTTGGAACCGCCAGGCAGGGTCAGTAACCACTGTTCCACCGAGCCAGTGAAGTCAGTGTAATTAGTCTGAGATAGGGCATAGAATATATTAGGGGTGAGAGCCATCCGCTCCCTCGCAAGACCGGCGATGATGACGAGGCTACTCCAAGCCATCATCCTTTGTCAGTTAGAAAAAAAAAACATACAATTTACCCAACTTCGCTAATAGAGAGTTTTGTTTTACTCGATATTATATATATGCGGACGAAGTCGCGGGCGTTAAGCGATAGCAATACAAAAAAGAAGAAAAATATTTCTGTAGTGTAGTAGGAAAATTATATTTCTCCCCAAATGGAATATTCTAAGATATAGTAAGGGTTTTATATGTATGAATAAAACATCAGGCATCAGTGGGCATGGTGCCAAACGATTTGCTTAGGAAATATTGTGTATGTAAATATTATATACCTACTTACCTACTCACATATAAAGCAACATTTATATTTTTCTTTTTCTATTAACCAGATCAGTAATTTTTTGCAATATTCTAATTTGGCATTCTGATTAATCAGTCGACGGTTTATTTGATGTTTACCATAGAAAGCCAAAAAAAAACATTCAAATTTGAGATGTTCCTGGTCTGGTCACCCATCCATTTTTGTTGTAGGTATGCATGCTTGACTTTAGCACCAATTAGTTCTTCAGAATCCATAGGTCTGTGACCCTAGTCTACATTGATCTGATGATGAAGCCAAAATTATGCAAAAAAATGACATGAGTCAGTTTTATTTTAAATGGAAGCAGTGTTTTTTTCTCAATAACCACTTTTTGTCAAAGCTTTTATCATGCCGATGTTTCTATTTTATACATTGCGTCATTTTAGATTTATTAAGACTCTGTCTCACTTGGATACACATCATACTCTATCAAAGATTATGAGATAATTCCGATATTACTAGGACAAGCATTGCTAAAGTACAAAAATAACTTCAGGAGGATTAGACTGCTAAAATGGACCAAGAGGTCCTCTTTTCTGCCACGTGTCATTAAGGCACGGAATGCTCTTCCAGCTCATGTTTTCCTCCCTCCTATGATCCCGGGCTCTTCAGGCGGGGCGTGAAATATAGTCTATTGTGCCTGTCGACCTCATATGTGGATCTCACTGCCGCTTACCATCAGGTGTAGGGAGGTCATCTTGTTAGCCTATTATAAAAAATAATACTCGTACATCATAAAAGTATAAAAACCGCATGAAACCATTCAGTTTCCCATCCTACCCTATGGGAAAGAAAAACTTGTTTTTCATATTCGTGCCGAAAATCTGCCATTTCGGCTTTTTAGATACTTTTTAACCGACTTCAAAAAGGAGGTTTCTCAATCCGACTGTATATGTGTTTTTTTACATGCTCAGTTTCATCAAATTACATATTATCGTTTGTCAATACCGATCAAACCATTCAGGATGTAGGGTGTTCTAAAGAAATGGAAATACGCATGGTCGGAAAACATTACCCTTCTTTCTTCGGCAGTCGGGTAATCCGATTGAGAGAAACAGATCGGTTGCGCGAACTAGCCACCTGATAAAAAAAAATATACCTAACTCGATTAATTGGCGCGACCAACATTGTCCCGGTAAGATAGGGCCTTCAGTCTAGTTTTATAGAAAAAAAGCGTGTAGGCTGTTTTAAACTGTATCGGTATTAATCATTATGTATGGTTGTTTATCTTCATACATAGCAGGTGTGCTTTGAACATAATGAACACCTAAATGTATATGTGGAAGACACGGTGAAGATATGACATGATTAATTTATATACTATGTGATTTATAGTGACTGTTTTCTTTCTACGGGAGTCAGGGGTTCATAGTTTGATTATTTTGATTTTATTTTTCAGTTGTCTGTCAGGTAATAAATTAATGAGTTATTTATCAGTTACTTTATACCTGCACAAACAAAGAAATTCTAAGGTTGTGTAGTCGACCAACCCGCACTTGGCCAGCGCAGTTAACTACGTAGGCCAAGTAGTACTTACCGCTTTCGTTTAAGGTAGGCCCGTGCCCCAGCAGTGGGGAGGTTCATAGGCTGATAGATATTTACTTATGAAGCTCCGAATTTCCAAATGCAACTTACCTGGAAAGAAAAATATATGATTAAAGTTTTTCATTACGTTTGGTAGAAATATTTTTTTTGTCTTTTAATAAGTTAATTTCTAAACTTAAAGGTTTATTTTTATATTATAGAAACTATAAGTGCGTACATTTAAATGATTTTAATCTGTCATGGTGTACAGGTGAGTTTACCCGTGATCATGGCGTTTGCAACAATGTCGAAATATCGGAAAATCATTAAAATAAAACAACATGGTAAATATCCCGGACATTTTTAGTTTTCGGGTGAATTCACCCGTGATCACGGCGCTTGCAACAGTGCCGAAATATCGGGAGCTCATTAAAACAAAACAACATGGTAAATATTCCGGACATTTTCAGTTTACATTTTAATGAGTTATGAAAATGGTCGCGCAGTCAGTACGAAAGAATAATGATTCACATTGTCCAGTTAGAATTACAAATGATAATGATTCATTAGAGTTGCGACTGTAATTTCGAAACTCTGGACTGGGTTCTCTTTGGTTCTAACAAGCTTATTTATGGAGACTGATGAAAACCGGCGATAGCCGATTTTGTATAAGCATTTGTTGTGGTCAAATTGTGTAATGGATTCCGGGGAGCTTAGTGGTGTAGCTGAGATTTGAGATGTAAAAAAAGAAAAATATTCGGTCACCTCTTTGTCACTTTGTGAGGGTTCTGTTGAACCCCAACGGATCTCGACTTAGAGTTCATTAACGAATAAACCCTTTAAATACGGAATATACACCGTTAAATCTAAGTAGTTGTTTTCTCGTAGCAGACGAGCTTTTATTAGTACTATCGAATAATATGGTTATATAGTTAAAAAAAGTCTTTTTGAATTTAAACAAAATATATTTTCCTACTCGAAAGCATGAGATAGTTCTTTTAAGAGATGTAGCGTAATTTATATTGCAAACAGCTTATGCGTTAAAAGTTTTTGACTGTTTGCACTTTTCATACAAAATTAAAGTTGTAATATGATGTCACACTACAACATGCAGTATGAAATAGATAATGTCTTTTGCAATTAAACGTTAAAAAATATAAATTAATTTTATTAATAGTCAACGTGCTAATTAATAATGTACCATTGTTAAATTGTGACATTCTCCATTGACCTCAATAATGACCATATCAAATCAATAACAAAATAATATCCAATATCTATTTATGATTCACTGTTTCTTCTCTTTTACAATGTTCTAGAAGTTATGCCTAAGGCGCATGCCAGGACTTGCAAAAACCCAAGATCTCACCGCGGGCCAACGGCCGATCATGACAAGACGTGATCAGAATTCGAGTCCGGTAGGGCTGTCAAGACATGTTTGAAACACGTGCTAATTGTAATATAAAACACCACACACACACCTTAAGTAACTACTTAATAATAATAATAATAAAAGATATTTATTGACCACAAAATAACAAAGAAAACAAGAAAAAAAATCAACATGGAACACAACATTTATAAGTGGTCAATTAGGTCCCAGCCTTAAGGTGTGATATCAAAAGCAACAATTAGTATACACACAGACACAATTAATTAAATTATAGTAAACATCTTTCTTGATTACGCAATTACGGAAACCAAGACTTAAATTTGAAATTGGAAAAAAAATGGCTGGCTGGGTCATGAATGCGATTTTTTTTATTTAAATTTACATTAGAGCTTCAAATAGCAGCACTGATAAAAATAATCATAATTGTGTCTTATATCTACGCAGTAGGTTAAAAACTGAATTAAATTTCATAAAGAATCTGTTTCATGTCTTTGTATCTGATACATAATACTAAATCCACCTCGATTTAATAAAAAAAAAAGTACTTTTAAGAACTTCTCCAATAAGTCCACCTACTTACTAATTGAATAATACATAAGATCATCTGTGAGCACAAGAACTAGTCCTAAAACTACTGACAACCCTAAAACCGATTATTAAAAATCTCAACGAATCCTTACGAATCTCGACTCTATTCCCACGAACAAATATCGATAACGATAAACGGTTGCGACTTGTTTCCCCAAAAAAAAAGCTATAACTTAAGTAGTAACTTGCAGCACGTGTTTAAACCATCTGATAAGGGATACCAGCTAAAATACTGAAATTAATTATCATGCTCATACTTTTTGCGGTAGTAAACACTGAATGATGGCTAACGATGGGCGGTCTGTGACCTCGGCCTTGTGGGTTCGATGCTCCGTTTAGACACGATGGGTGTTAGATTGCATTCATTTGAGTGCCTTGTTGGTCTATTGGTTGCAAGCGTTTTTGGAGCTGGAGGTGCATGTTCAAGTCCTGGGTCGGGTCAAATTTGGAAGTTTTTCAGAGTTTACAATCAAAGTTGATTAGAAAGTGGGCCGATTTTTATAGAATTTGAAGTATGAAAGCTAAATAATTTGAGGTTAAACATTATTTATTATCAATACTACAATTAAATAATAAAAACTAAAAACTAAAACCCAACTACGACAAAAAACGACGCTGAAAAAGTATAAAACAAGACTTTTAGAACACTGAACTGAACAAAGTTGCTTATGTAGTTCCAAGTAAATGGACACAGTAGACTCTACCAAAATGCTTATGTTGAAAATTGACAATAATGTCATACAATACTATTTTGAAGTATGCAATATTCACTATGTAGAGATAGGTTTTCATGTTTGGAAAACCGCAGTCACACGTTGTCAAAGTGCTACGGTAGGTAGGTACTTGTGTATGGAACGTGTGACTACGCCTTCACAAACATGAAAACTTATCTCTACATAGTAAATATTGCATACTTCAAAATAGTATTGTATGACATTATTGTCAATTTTCAACATAAGCATTTTGGTAGAGTCTACTGTGTCCATTTACTTGGAACTACATAAGCAACTTTGTTCAGTTCAGTGTTCTAAAAGTCTTGTTTTATACTTTTTCAGCGTCGTTTTTTGTCGTAGTTGGGTTTTAGTTTTTAACTTTTTATTATTTGTACTATTTTGGTGTTAAAGTGTATTTCTCTACGTTGCATATAGCATATACCCGGTATATTTATTTTAATTTTGCCCGCTAGAGCGCCCAATACTAAATTTGGTGAGAAGCTATAAACCTCATAACTACCTGAATATCAGGGCCCTTCTCATGGTACTGTAGTGGCCTTATTCTGTGAGGTAGTAAATCAGCTATGAACCCAAAGATGTGAACTAAATGCAATCACACCATGAATATACGTAAAGTCACATGCAAATGCTAGTAATATATATATATTTAAAATGTACAAGTAAAGCGCTTTCCAATGATACCAAACACGGCGTATTGATCTTCACTTTATTTTATCACTCTGTATGTTTTGTCCGCGAGTGGGCGCCACATTAGATTTTGTGAAACCCTATATAGCCTATAACCAGCGGACAATTAAGACGCTTCTAATGATATGTCATTTGTCGAATTCTGACAAGCAATTTAGAAGTTATGTGGAAACAGATGAACATACATACATACATACAAACATACATACATACATACATACATACATACATAGCCTGTCAAAATCATAACCCTCCTTTTGCTTTGCCGTAGTCGGGTAAAAAAAAACAAAAGACGAAATGTCACTTACGCAACAATTCCACTTCAATAATTTCACGTAAACTTCATTCTACGATATTATATTCGAAATGTCAGATTCTCAGTATTGAGAAACGATGAATTGTCGTGTGTTGAAACTTTTCGCATAAGAAATAGTTTCAATGGAGTTGAATATGTTTTTGAGTCAATTGTGTTATTTTAGTTAGCTATTTCAATGTCAGATTGCATTGATTTGTTGACTATTTATTTCTATGCACGGTCATTCAAGTAGATAAATGAACTTAATGGTTAGTTTTTAGAAGTACTTAGTAAATAGTTTTGAGGACTGATAAAAAATATTGTTGATATGAAATAATTAATACATAAGATCGTGTGTTTCTTAACATTCAAAGGTCTATCAATCAAGGCACTGCAATTGTGAATCCGGCATTAGTATTGAATTATTAAGCTATTGCATAGCTTTTATCGCGGGCTTTGAGCGCGGCGACCGAACCAAGAAATTCCGTAACGAAAAAACCTCACAATCGTCTAACGTCGTTTCAGTTCGGTAGACTTCGGCATGGTGTTTGTGCGTGCGGTTAGACGTATTGTACGACTCTACGAAACTCGCACGAATCGAGACGAACTGCTCCGAAATCGGACGATGCTATGCAATAGCTATACCGCGGCAGTCCCCGAGTGTCACACGTCTTTTTTATTTTAAATTGACAAGATTAGCATTATTTGCATTAATTTCCTAATAACCACGCGGTAACAAAGATTAGGCGGTGATGACAGTTTACGCGTAATCCTTATTATATCTTAATCATGGTGGACGCCTAACAACGTGGTCACGGTCATGCAAACCAACAATACTTACATACAAGTCACGAAACATCACTCTACAATGTTAAAGACGTATAGATATAAAGTGTATCGATAAATCTTTCCCCCTATATGTGAACTTTACGTCATACAATTCTTCTGTGAAACTTTGATAGGGTGTTAAAATGGCGTTTTCAGCGTGAGATCCATTGAATGGTATAAATTTTACGTTAACTTTTATTAATGTAAGGAAAATCTTTACTTTTTAATTAGTTCTAGGTTTCCACCCGTGACTACGTTTGTATGGCCAGTTATTCGTATATCGTCGCAAAATATTACTTCATTTTGACAGTGTCGGCTAAAAGTATGTCGTGTACGTAAAGTAGCGTATGTCCTTATTCAGGACCTAGTCTATCTTTGAATTAAATTTTATTTGAATCGGTTTAGTCTTCATCTTCCCGTGAAAGCGCGACAAAGTTACTTTATTAACGTGTAAAGAATGCAAAAAAACAATTTAAAAAGGTTCAATTTTAAAACAAAAAAAAAGTAATAAGTAAGATCAAATTATACCTAAATCAAAGTATCGAGAAATAATTTGCCTATCCAAGTATTCAAGTACTTTATAACTCCTTAAGCTCTTAAAAGCTTTAATAGTAAAGAATCCAGAACATTTTAGGTTCTTTCCAGATCGCGTGTGAATCAAAGTGTGTGTTTGACGATCGTATATCTCTATTCGTGTGTCAAGTTTGGAGTACTTTGTTTCTTCAGAGCTTCAGAATTTAGTGATATGGTGGATATGTTCGGTGATTTAGGTTTTGTAAGGGCTAGCAAAGGCGTTTCACTTGATGACGCAAAATCAATGTAAAACAGACGAAAATTCCATATTCTAATGGGTATTTTTCATGTCCACATACATGGCTAATACACCATAAATATGATTCTAATACCGATTTGGAATGCCGATTCCACCAAGTAACTTTATAGTTATCATAAAATTTTATTTGCTTTTACATGTCTCTTTGTGTGCCTATAAAAAATCTTTATAGTTAAATTTGTGCCACTTTCCGGCTATCGATTAAGCATAAACATGGAGATATGATATGATGGTGTAGGAAGAAGATGGCCATAGGGATTAATGGAACAATCTTGGTGTGGCAAATTTCATTAAAGTAGCTTCAGTACTTTTGGTGTGATAGCACGACAGACAGACGGAGTGGGTTACATTAGTTTTTATAATATTACTATAAGGGTTTAAACTGCCTGGTTGGTCTTTTGGTAGCAAGCGCTGCGTAAGGACCGAGAGGTCTCCGGTTCGAGTCCGGGGACGGGCACAATTTGTGTAAGATTTTCTGTAAAGAAATTACTCAGCCCGGAGTTAGGAAGTAGGCGATTGCACGCCCGTGCTTCGCAAAGCATGTTAAGCTGGTGGTCCTGCGCCCGATCTCTCATCGTTCATGTCGGATTGCAGTCTCACTGAACTATGAAAGTAAGGGAACACAGAGATACACTTGTGTTTGCGCGCACACATGTGCACTATAATATGTCTTGCGCTCTTGAATTATTTTAATTGAGATCGGCCGCCATGGCCAAAATAGGTCGGACGCCTTATATAAGGATTTAAAAAATGCATGTTAAACCAGATTCCCTCTCCCGGATGCCACCTCACGCGTATCAGGACATCGAAATAATTAAAACCCAAGCAAAACTCCACATGTAAAACAACAGTTAAGCCCTTGGTCCCCCAACCGACCGGTCGTTTCAGCTATCGGCCGGCGTACGGGACACGTAATTACATCATTAACAGACGAGCATCGAACCAGCTATCCGATGCTTCGGTCCTGTCAAATCGGTTCCTTATTTATTCTTTCCGTCCTGTGTAGAGTTCGCATAAAAGGTAGAGTCGGGGTTAGGTTTAAGTTTTTTTTTATAATAGGCAAATAAGATGACCTTACTCCACCTAATGGTAAGCGTTAGTGAGATCCAAATCGGTCGACAGGCACAATAGATCATATTGCGCCTGTCGCACTCACCCTGAAGGCCCGCTTAAATGCCGTTTCACGCCCCGCCTGAAGAGCCCAGGATCATAGAAGGGAGGGAAAACATGAGCTGGAAGGGCATTCCATGCCTTAACGGCACGGGGCAGAAATGAAGAGCTGAACCTCTTAGTCCGAGCCACTAGCGACTGCATTGTATGTGGATGGCAGCGCTGTCCAGCACGTGTCGTTCGGGAGTGGAAAGGGAGGGAGGGACTAGCTGAAATAGCTCTTCAGAGCATTCCCCATTATAGAGACGGTAGAGAACACTTAGACCGGCAATGTCTCTACGTAGTTGTAGAGGCTCCAGGGTTTCGGACACCTCTACATCACCCACAATACGGATAGTACGTCGCTGCATCCCATCGAGGGCGTCGAGCAAGTATTTTGCGGAGCCATCCCAGAGGTGACAGCAATACACATGGTTTTCTAATTTGTTTAATTATTGCCTAAATTTTACCTTCTCTCCTTAAACTACCGTATATCCCAATGATATACTGAAGGTCGGAGTGATAACCAATTAAAGTTTGACAGGAGTTGTGAATTAATTTCCAAGACGAAACAAATATAGTCAAATCCAATCAAAAACATAAATGTGAAATGAGAGCCAAGTTCAATATTGCCTTGGTTGTTGACTTCAGCGAAAAAAGAAGTGAGATCTAAATGGGTGCCAAGTTCAATGGTCAAGCCAGAAATTTATTTATAAGTAACACTATAACATACCTATCATATCTTCTTATAACATAAGATAATGTATGGTGGTAGCCTATGAAGGTCTGTCTTGGCTAGTTTCTATAAACCTACCAACGTATTATTATGTTCGCTTGCTAGTTTCTACCAACAATCCAAATTTACGGAATTATAAAATAAAAACCGACAAATACTTGTAGGCTTAGAACTTGCGACGGTTATAATTCATATATGAAAACTAGCCAAGACAGAAGTTCATAGCCTACCACCATACATTATCTTATGTTATAAGAAGATATGACAGGTATGTTATAGGGTTACTTATAAGTAAATTTCTGGGTTGACCATTGAACTTGGAACCCATTTAGATCTCACTTCTTTTGTCCCTCAAGTCAACAGCCAAGGCCATAGTGAACTTCGCTCTCATTTCACATTTATGTTTTTGATTGGATATCATTACTTTTTGTAGAAAAGTATATATCATCGTAACGCCGTGGGTCCTTTGAAAAGGACAAATTCAAAACTAAAACTAGACTTTATGTAGGTACCTACCCTAAGTAATAAATATGAAAACCGACTATAAGTACCTACCCTTAATTGTAAATAAGTAAGTATACCTAAATATATACTTAGTGCTCTGCCTTCCCCGGTATATAGGCGTTATTAGGCACTAATTAGGTATTTATGTTAAGCGTTCATAATAGAACCTAACCTAATTATTAAAAAATTGCCAGTTTTTATTTTTTCCTTTGTATTCATGTAATTACCTATCTGCATACCAAATTTTAACTCTCTAGGTCATTTGGAACTGGGTTAGAATTTTGATCTGTCAGTCAGTCAATGATAAAAATGAGGATTTTTGAACATTAATATCTAAATAACTGTTTGAGATAAGCTTATGAAATTTAGAACACATATTTATCTCGCAAGTCACAATATATTAGCCAAATTTGATACGTTTATGTGAAATAGTTTTTGATTTATGAGGGGTTCAAAAGTGGTTCCAAATGGTTCGTGTAATATTACACACGGTGCGGCTCGCCAGTTCTGTTTCTTGAACCTTGGCTTGACACGCTACCGCGTGTCTAGATAAACATGCCTAATATACTTAGTCTGACATGTTTTAAACTAAGTAAATACAAAATAAATAGTATACACATACAAATAGTGGTTTACATATAAATATATGAACATCACACCAAAACATTGAACCAAAATTACCCACACAGAAATATTTGTCCTGAGTGGGAATAGAACCCACGAAGTATGTGATGTTGTGTGATATTTATCTCAATTCATTTGCCGACCGTACTCAGCGCATGTAAAGTAATAAGTGTTTGATTAAACTGTAATAGCTTGCCCTTGCGAGCTACGCCCTATAGTAATTTTGCCGGCGACTTTTTTGCTATCATTACTTCAACTAGTTTCTCCCGTTTCATACATTGGTGGCATTTTTTGCTGTCGGTTTATATTCGTAGCGGACGAAGGCGAAATTTTTGGGCTGGTCAAATAAAGATAAGGTTTTGAATGTAGTTAGATCTTTTCAAAACGTAGAAGAGTTAGATTTATATGCAAAAGATATAAACAAATATTGAACCGTTATTAATCCTTACTAATATATTATAAATCCGAAAGTAACTCTGTGTGTCTGTCTGTTACGCTTTCACGCACAGAGTACTGGACCGATTTAAATGAAATTTGGTACAGATATAGTCCAGAGCCTAGAAAAGGTTATAGGCTACCTTTTAACCGACTGCGCTATAAGCAAGTAATGTTTTACCCGTTAACCGTCTCTACGCGGACGAAGTCGCGGGCGGAAAGCTAGTTTGCAATAATTTAGCGACCTTAAATAAATATAAGATGGTATAGAGACGATCTACCTTCTGGGTAGATCGTCGAATCGTACCTACAGAATTAAATTAAAAAGGGACTTAAATGGGCACTGCAAAGATTGTCTATTCAAACAATTACTTACGGTTGAAATGATTTGGATGAAATGAACTTTAAAGGCAAGGACATCTATTGCCCCGGCTAAGGACTTAGCTATTTATTATTCCAAATTATCAGCTATACACTGAAATATACTATATTGAACGTTGATTTATCGGTTAAGTAGGTACCTAATTCAGAACTCCAATCATCATCATCATCAGCCCATATACGTCCCCACTGCTGGGGCACGGGCCTACCATAAACTAGGCCGATAAGGCTTCTTATCTTTCCTTCACCGCTAAAGTGTCGAATAATCGTACATAGACAAATTTTATTTTTTTAAATTTCAAAGACACCGTAGTACTTACGTGGCGGGATTTGAACTGGCGACCTCTTGCATGGGTAGCAACGAGCTTAACCACTCGGCCATCAACACTTCAACTCTAAACTCTAATATAAATTTTGAATTTCAGTGTCGGGTAAACTGTCAAATATTTAACTGTCTATTCAACCTTAGGAGAATATTTTTTTTACAAAGAACAGTCTGTTTATTTGTAAGTACGAAGAGAACCTATGTGGATGAAATTTGTTTTGCAAACGAACGAGTTTACTAGTTCAACCAGACTGTCTTACTCTCGATAAACAGGGTAATTCTCTAACTTCATCCAATCCCCCAGTCAGAAGTCAGCAAACGATAATGGATCAGTTACCAGACTCGAACCTGCACTTAGTTAATGCAAGACCTATCTGATGGCAGCGTTAGGCCATCGGGATGCATTTATTGCTAGTAACCTATTGTTACCGGTTTGCATACATTGCATTTGCTATTGGTGAAGCAGAGAAAGACCATTTTGCTTTTGGTTCTGTAGGGTTTGTTTAAAGCTTGCATAACGTTACATTTATGTTTTAGCTTACGCGTTTTTTGAGGGTTACATTTAATAGTTTAGGTTATTTCATCTTTTTAGTCCAACGTCGAAACAACAAACCCATTTAATCTAATAAATGATTAAGTATTTATTCTCATTAATTCGAGACATTAATGAATTGCTTTTAGGTAAAAGTTTCCAAAAAAACTTAGGGCGATTTTTCATAAAAACCTTCATCTTTAATCCGTCTAAAGATGTCTAAAATAAAAAAAACCGCATCAAAATCCGTGGCGTAGTTTTAAAGATTTAAGCATACATACACACATACAGACACATGGACTTGTTTTATACCATGTATTTAAATTAGGCAAAGGTATTATATTAATACGTATATTATTTTTAAATGTAGATAAAACGCCCTAATAGCAAGTAATTGTAACAGCAAGACCGATCCAAAATGTTCTCAATAAATTCCAGTCAATCAATACGGTACCCACGATACATCAGAATTTGTAAGAGTGCTAGGAAGACACCGTTTTCGTTTAACACCGGAACTCATTCATTAGCCAATGGGCTACCGGGCATGCAAACAGTACTTACCGTGGCCAACTAATGAGTGAAGATCAGCCCTCTGAACCAATAAGAGAGCTATAAAATGTACCCCCTGTAGAGCTGGACGCATCCGCCATTTTGTCAATTACAAGATGGCAGACGCAACCGCCATTTTGTAAATTACAAGATGGCGGATGCGTTCGATTTATTGAACTTTGAATTCTTGAAACTATTTATTTACCATCTGGATGGCTTTGCTATTGAACATTGGGTAATCTTTTGCCCCAGGAATCCACGATCGGTTACAATTACTTTAGTAACAATAAAACATATTTTAAAAGTACATTTATGTTGATATCAAAATCATAATACATCATAGCGTTTATCTAATCATCCAACGCTTAAGTCTTTGTTTAATTTTAATTCAAAAAACAATGTAGCTTGAATAGATTATAGTGAACTTAACTTGTATAGTCCAAGATGACGACGTAAAAATATTCTCACATTATTTTCTTTTCTTATGAAATGCAGCCTTATGTTATTTTCGGACAAAAGTTTTGTGAGGAAACAATTTTTAGTCGGGACGTTTTGTAATCGCAGATTATCGAAGATTTTAGAGTTAAGAAGTTAACAACTCGAGTTTATAACTACGGGTTAACTAAGGTAGCGAATAATTTCACTTGAATCAGAGAACTTTTCGCATAAAGCATTACTCTCTTATAGTGCAGTCGGTTACAAAGTAGCCTTAGTCCTTTGTCAGGATCGAAACTAGTTAGGTATAACATTTTATTTAAATCACTTCGGTATTTTGGCATGAATGTGAGAGACTGACATACTCGTATTTTTAAGCTATTGCATAGCTTTTATCGCGGGCTTTGAGCGAGGCGACCGTACCAAGAAATTCCGTAAAAAAAAACTCACAATCGTCTAACGTCGGTTCAGTTCGGTAGACTTCGGCACGGTGTTTGTGTGCGTGCGGTTAGACGTATTGTACGACTCTACGAAACTCGCACGAATCGAGACGAGCTGCTCCGAAATCGGACGATGCTATGCAATAGCTATACCGCGGCAGTCCCCAAGTGCCACACGTCTTTTTGCATTTTACTTCATAGTATAAAGCAAAGTCGCTTCCAGCATCTGTCTGTCCCTATATATAGAGTATATATATAGTATATGCTTAAAACATTAAAACTACTCAACGGATGTCGATTCGGTTTTTTTAAAAATAGATAGTAAGAGGAACGTTTTTATGAATAATATACCACATGTCACTAGTATAATATAAGTAAGGATTTGGACAATTTAAAGGTAAGAAATGCTCTTAGTCAGTTCAACGAGTCCGCTCCTATACTACACCAACACAAAACAAAACTAATTCCTCCTTTGTGAACTCGCTAAACGTTCAACTTAGTACAGTAGACCGCGAAATCGCTTCGTATTCAAAAAGGACGATTTCAAATTACCGCGTCCAAGTAATTTTATTTTCCTCCTGCTAATAACTCGTCTTTATACCCTTAGAAATAAGGTCGAGAATCGCCATCGAGCTTTGAATCCATTTAGCAGTTTCCTTCGGTCGTGACTTCGATTTAAAGTTCATATTTTAGTTTTTAATTTCTTTATTCTTGACTAGTTATAGCCCGTGACTTTGCTTGTTGTTAAAGGCTAGGTTGGTAATGGTGTTGTCTTGCATTTTTAATCAAAGACTAGTTGGATAAACTTTTAATAAAATGCATAAATTATGTTCCTATGCAGAAACTTAAACTTGTTTTTACCTACTATTATAAAATGTGTATAGTAAGAATAAGAATAAGTAAATGGATTAGTTGTTTCCAAATTTTTTCGGTGGCTTAAACGTTGAAAAAAAAACATCAAATATTTTATTAAGAATGTAATATTTGATGTTTTTTTTATCTTCACCGAAAAGTGATACTACGATACGAAATATCGTACCTATTAACATCTTAATGGTACTAAGCGCAGTTATATTTTTATCAAAACATTTCTTTTTTGGACTCGCTCGGTGGAACAGTGGTTAGTGATCCAGGTTAACTTTCTACGGTTCTAAGAGTCGTCGTGGGTTCGATTCCCACCCGGGACAAATATTTGTGTGACGAACATCACTGTTTGTGTTGTGTCTGGGTGTGTTATGAAATTTAATTAAGTATATTTGTGTATCCACAGTTGATTCTGAGATCCGTAACACTAGTGCTTAAGCTATTTACCATCAATGTACTTTATATACGATAGTCTTTTAAGTGAATCATTAATAACAGACTTGAAGCATAACTAGATACTTACTGTTGCACAATCCAAAATAAGTAATAGCTAATTAATTATTCCATAGCGAGACACAAAAAATACCTCATTTAAAGTCATCGCTGATATCTTGATTTCCTATCTAAGATACAGATCGAATAAGGCTAGCAATTCGGATGGCCCGCATTAGTTCTGCACCGATCACGCCGCCATCTTGAAATGTCAAGGATTAAACGTCAAATTTGACAGGTAACCGTCGAACGATTTTGAATGTGACTAGTGTTCTGTCATATGCGAAGGCGATGACCCCGTCAGACAGTGTGTAGAATTTGTAATTATTAATGTTGTTCGAGACGCACGCATTCTGATTAGGTAACGGCCGTTTTGTTATCTGCACGTACTTTGTTGTGTTATTTTGTAAATCGTAGGGAGCACGATTATCATTTGTTTAGTTATAGTTTGATTTTGTCCGATAGTACGGTAAAAGCGTCGATGGCCGAGTGCTTTAGGTCGTCGCTTGCCATGCGAGAGGTCGCCAGTTCAAACACCGCCACGTACCACTATGTTTTGAAATTTGAAATTCATATGTACGATTACTCGCCGCTTTGCTCTCACTCTTTTTTACTCCTTAGTCAACAGTGTGCAAGTTTCCTCACGATGCCAAAGAGGTGGAGAAGTCGGTTGGTAAGGTTTTCCTTATCGCCCTAGTTTAGGGTAGGCCCGTGCCCCAGTAGTGGGTACATATATGGGCTGATGATAATGGCGGTATACGTTGTAATGTCATTTCTTTTTTTTACATGCCATCTTATTATCACATAGTCAGACATTTGTCTTAAAGTGGTGTCTAAGATATTATAAGCTATCTATTAGACACAAATTGTAGCCTGTCATGATTGCTTATTTTAATTAATTAACTTATCTTCACATCTTTTCTGTACGTATCGGTGTCGGGGTTATAATGGAAGGACTGATATTTTCACCTTTTGCGTAAATGAGATTACCAATGATAACCCATTAGTTACTTAGTTGTTTGAGTTGCCCTTTTTCATCTTTCCTTCTATGTTACTCGTATCAGCGGCATTGTGCTACAAATCTTATTGCTTACTCAAGTCTCCTACCTATCCCTTATGTTGTACTATCAGCAATGTGCAACTCTTTTTATAAATTCACTTTTTAATCTCACTCTTCAAAACATTGTGACGGTACACTTTCACCTCTCGCACCAATTTTCACGCTCCCTCCTTTCTCCATAAAGACAATGGTATTACACATAATTACTGTTGAGCTGGTGACTAAATGTTATGTCGCCGTGCAAGTTTGAAATCAGGTTGTGACAGATTGATGGCAGGTAAGCAGCCAAAATGGTTTCATACAGTTAACTCTAAGCGTGCCGATAACCATGGTACAACTGGAATGAAAAAAATAATGTTTCTTGCGTAGTTGGTTGATCTCAATTAAGATCGGCCGCCATGGCCGAAATCGATCGGACGCCTTTTTATTTATACTTATTAGCTAATGATCGTTTCAGTATTCGTCAAGTCACTCAGTCAAGTCATATTTGCAATAATTATTTATATTCAAAGAAAACGTAACATACATACGTACAACGTAACGACATACGATGATGGCTTGGTGTAGCCTCGTCATCATCACCGAACTTGTGGGGGAGCGGATGGCTCTCACCCCTAATGCGGGAGAACGGACGGCTCTTACCCCTAAATTAATTGAACGTGTAAGTAATATTGAGATTAGAAAAAATTATACCGATAGTAAATTTTTTTTCAAAATAAATTTAATTTTATATCTTCCTAAATATTTCCCGGACATTTCGCGAATAGTCATAAGCTGTCAGTTTGACCGCGACTCCCGGTAATGTCTGTCCCGTCGCATTGACGCTTCCATTGAACACTTAGATGTTATAATGGGGCGATTGTCTGCGCGTGCGGCGCAGGTACAGTCCGACTCGTATTAGGACTAGTATTTATATAAATATAAATCACAGTACTTATATAAATATAATCGCTTCCCGCGTCTGTCTGTCTCTATGTATGAAAGAAAGAAATCTTAAAAACTACACAACGGATTTTGATGCGGTTTTTTAATAGATAGAGACATTTAAAAAGATTTTATGTATAATATGTATACAACCGAAGTGAAGGGAGGGCGGGTCACTAGTATTAAAATAAATAAATATTAGAAACAACATCTGATATTGATCAGATCCCGCGGTAAGTAGCTTAAACACTTGTGTTACAGTTATCAGAATCAACAGTGGATACACTAATATACTTAAACATATTTCATAACACACCAGACACGGAACTAACACCGGTGTTCGTCACACAAATATTTGACCCTGGTGGGAATCGAACCCACGACTCTTGGAACTGAGGTGGTACCTGGGCCACTAACCACTGCTCCACCAAGCCAGTCATATGAATATGTCCGGGATATACCATGTTGTTTTACTTTAACGCGATTTCAGCACTGTTGACGAAAAATAATGAGAAATGATAAATCATTTCTTTTAAATTCGATCATATTTTTCTCCGTGTGACCAGTATCTATTTAGCTTGCCTTACGTTTTAATACAACCATTTCCAAGTGAAATATCCCTCTGACTGTACTACTTGGGTGCAATAAATGAGAGCGGTCTCTCCTATAGCCATTGTAAGCAAATTTCATAAAAGTTATCGTCATTTTCGCTGACAGCCGACGTGGGCCAATCATTTTGCAACTATATATTGTTATGTCATATTTGAGCATTTCATCATCATCAGTGTGATTGTGATAGATGCGGTACACATGTTTAGGCACGATGATAGGATATTTCGGTTTAATCAACATCATGGATTCGGTTTGATCAAGATGTAAGATGGCTACAAATAGAAATAGGCTCATTGAGATCCACATCGACCAACCTCGTGCTAATCTACACTTTTATTTTTATTTTATATTTAAGCCCACCACTGCCACTGCTGGGCAAAGGCTCTATACATATCTTTACTTATATTATAAAGATGAAGAATTTGTTTGTTTGAACGCGCAAATCTCAGGACCTACTGATTCGAATTAAAAAAATAATCAAGTTAGATAGACCATTTATCGAGGAAGGATTTAGGCTATGTAATATCACGCTGCGACCAATAGGAGCGAAGAAACAGAAGGAAATGCGTAAAAGCTGAGGAAAACGCGGACGAAGTCGCTGGCACTGCTAGAACTACTAAACTACTAAAATAAACTGCCTGACCGTTTGTCTATCATCAGGCCATTATTCTAAGAGATGCGATAGCTTTAATAGACTTAAGATATATAAAACAGAATAAAAAAAAAATAATTAAGAAGGGCACAAAATCCGAGATTTTTGGTACGGAACCCTTGATAAGAGATCCGGTCTCGAACTTCACTTCCCTCGTGTTCAAATAGTTTTCTTACCTTTCTTGTGCAAGCGTGTTTGTTTTTAAATCCTGGAACAAAAATTAAAAATAATTTAATATGTGTTGCTGTCAGTTGATTTCTTACAAGTAAGGTAGGCTTCATGCAGGGTCTATAATGTATCTATAATTACTACCCCAACACCTTGTAAACACTTATAGAAGCAAAGAGTATTGAGTATTGAGTAATTTTGATTTTTCAATTATAGTGCTGATTAGTAATCTTCTTCCAATCAATCGACAGTAAAATTCTTTTTTTTTTGTACTAGGCTAACAAGATGACCTCACCGCACCTGATGATAATCGGTAGGGAAATCCAGAGATCGTCAGGCACAATAGACTATATTGAGCCTGTCGCACTCACCCTGGAGGCCTGCTTAAATGCCGTTTCACGCCCCGCCTGAAGAGCCCGGGATCATAGAAGGGAGGTAAAACATGAGCTGGAAGGGCGTTCCATGCCTTGATGACACGTGGCAATAGAGAAACTAAACCTCTTGGTCCGAGCTACTAGCGCCTGCATTGTATATAAATAGCAGTTCTCTTTGGACTGATTGAAACATAGTCTTAAATGAACGGACAGATGACGTAATGACGTAATAATTTTGGGCATTTGAGTTCCTCCCAAAGATAATTTTTAATAAGCTTTCTGACAAAACAACTGCGATCATTACATAAGAAATGATTAAATTGTTTGTAACAGTGATGTGGGATTGGTGAATCCATCTATCGATAACGCACGTCATGTGTCAATAGTTTTTAACGTTACCTACCATTTTAATATAAATTCGATAATAACTGTACATACATAATGAGTGCCAAAATTACTGCAGAGGGTGAATGGACGGAGGTTAGAAATCGGAGGCCGCGTGGATCATCAATTAGGCGTGGTACAGCTGCTCCAGGAACCACTTCACTAGAGGCTTCGGAGAGACGGAGATTTTTGCATCTGTACTACGTTAAGGAGGGTACTACAGACAGTCAGGTTCTTGAACACATCAAGAAAATCACCAATGTGGATACCTGTACTGTAGAGGTGCTTAAGTCTCGGGGTAATTACGCATCGTTTAAGATCGGGACTCCCTCTAAGCTGGCCGATATAGTTCTTGACACGCAGAACTGGGCTGCCGACATTTGCATCAAACCCTGGCGGCAGAACTTTCGGAGAGGCAAAGAAACTAACAAGGCAAGGGAGGCCTAATAGACCCAACCGGCCTAAAGTTGTGCAAATGTGTTACCAAAATGTCAGGGGTTTGCGCTCTAAAACAAATACTTTTTATAATAATGTTAGTGTGAACTGTTATGATGTCATTGCGCTAACAGAGACCTTTTTGACGAGTTCTGTGTCAGACGGCGAACTTTTCCCTCCGAACTACGTTGTGGTACGTCGAGATCGACCGGGAGACTGTGGATGGGGAGGTGTCTTACTTGCAGTGAAAGATATCTATTCGGTACGCAAAATCACAGATATCGATTCTCTGACTCCTGACATAGAATTGATTTGTTGTATTATAAGCTGTAAATATTTTAAATTACTGTGTTGTGTTGTTTACTTACCACCTAATTATAAGGACGATCAATATTTGAATGTTCTAATTAACATTGAAAATGTAATCATGACTTACGGTAACTCGCATGTCCTAGTGGTTGGCGATTTCAATCTCAATTCTTTTAGTTCTTACTTAAGAAATAATTTTGAATTATTTTGTGATGCCTGTGGTCTCAATCAGCATAACAATGTAACCAATAGTCATGGCGGTATGACGTTTGTGCCCCATCGAAGCTGCCCGTGTAGGGGATACTTCAGCAGATTCCACTTGTGTCTCCATTTGTTCGGTCAGTGAGGCTGATTGGAAGCTAGCAGTAGGACGGCTCAAGGCGAGATCATCAACAGGACCCGACAGTATCCCTGTACATTTTGCAAAGGATTGCAGTTCGGTCCTTGGGACACCACTCTTATTTATTTATAATCTGGCCTTGAATCACTCAGTGTATCCGGAATCTTGGAAATTGTCAAGAGTGACCCCAGTTCCTAAGGGTGATGCGGGGAATAGTGTGTTGAACTTCAGACCAATCGCTGTTTTATCAGTTTTCGCCAAGATTTTTGAGATTATCTTGTGCTGTCACATCAACAACCAGATTGAAGGTTCCTTGCACGACTGTCAGCATGGATTCCGAAGGGCTCGATCTGTTGTATCTAACCTTATCGCTCATGTGGACTACACATACTCCGAAATGGACGCTGGTAGGCAGGTGGATAAGGCCTAGGTACTTTGATTTTAAAGAGGCATTTGATTTAGTCGATAATGATATCCTGCTACAAAAGTTAGTCAAAATTGGGTACTCTCCAAAACTGTTGGAATTATTTTCTAGTTACCTGCATAATAGGTGCCAGTTTGTGAGAGTGGATGGTTTCGATTCAAATAACTACTACACAAGATCCGGTGTAAGCCAAGGTAGTACTCTGGGTCCGATACTGTTCTCAATTTTCATAAATGATCTGCCTGAAGGTGTTAATTCTTCTAAGTGTTTTCTGTTTGCGGACGACCTTAAATTGAGTCTAGGAATTGTTAATAAATCCGATTGTAGAGCACTGCAAGCCGATATCTGTGCTGTTGATGAATGGAGTAGGCATAATCACCTCCCTTTCAATTCTGACAAATGTAAAATAATTACTTATACCAGGAAACGAAATCCTCTTGACAATGATTATAATCTGCATGACGTGCCCATGGAAAGGGTTAGTAGAATTAGAGATCTAGGTCTAATAATGGACTCCCAGTTGGACTTCCATGATCATATTTTGACAATGTGTAAGGCTGCAAGTAAAATGTTAGGTTTTGTTATAAGAACTTCTGCACAGTTTGACAATCCGAGAGTTGCAACAGTGCTTTATAACGCTTATGTTCGCAGCAAGCTCGAATTTGGTGCAATTGTTTGGGCTCCGCATGAAGACAAGTACCGTTTACTTGTGGAGAGGGTACAGAGAAAGTACGCTGGTTGGCTCTATAAGAAAACAGTCGGATACTATCCTTTTTTGTATCCGTCACTGTTTGTTTTGGGTATGGTCGATATGAACAGTCTAGAGCTACGCAGAAATGTACAACTTTTGGTGTACTATTTATCCATAATACGAAATAAAGTGGATTGTCCTACGATACTGGGTCAAGTAGCGCTATTAGCTCCTAAGCGTCTCGGTTGGGACGAGGACGGGACTGTGGCGCCGCGGCGCCGCCCGCGCCTGCTGCGGCCCCCGCGGCCGCGCACCGCATACGCTGCAAACGCACCTACCACCCGTGCTTTTAAACTTATAGCTGACATGCTCGCCCATGACTATGGAATTGATTTATATGCTGACCACTTTGGATCATTAATTACGAAAGCTTTTGAATATGTTAATTGCAATACATGACTTACTTCAATCTTTAAAACTTAATTGCCATTTAACTTATTTTTATTTTATTGACTTGTATATGTTGTTGTGTGTTATTATTTTTTAAATGTTAAGACGACTATTCTGACTAAATTTTTATTATAACTGACCGAATTATCTTTGACATTGTTAAAATTATTTCTATCTGACATATAATTTAGTATTAAGTTTGACACAATACTGGCGCTTTGGGAAACTGTAAGCTAGTATGTGACCATCGTATGAATAAATAAATAAAATTGTAAAAATAATTTAAAACATATCAACTATTTATTGATACACCGATGAATTATTTTAATATAGCTTAGTAACTTTATTATTATTATTATTTTTAACTTTACTATACTTTACTATATGTACACAGTAAAACACTTAGGCTGGAAAACAGTGATATGGAATGAAAGGCAAGAAAATAAAATAGGATTGTAACAAAAAAAAAACGTATTTTATTTTTATTCTAACAAGCAAGACTTCTGTTTAGGACAACATTATGTATATTGTACATTTATTTATTGAATAATTACTAAACAACACTCCAGATTTACCTCATCAGTGCCTGTCGAAGTTATCGACAAAACTCAAGATTGTATCGACACTGACAAGTTGCATTGATTTGGCTGTGATAGTATCGACAACTATTCGTTATACAACTGTCTTGGACAACACTGCTTGTAGTTACAAGAATAGAATTATTATTTTTAATAATACAATATTTTCTTTATACAGCCGTGTTGTATTTCGCCATCTAAATATATCATATGTTAAATATGTTCTCCAGAGCTAGACGTCCTAGAAACCTATATTATGGTTCTAGAAAGACAAATCTCGAGTAATCACATATAGTATTTTAGTAGACGTCCCCACGGACGGATGGGGCACGGGCCTACCCTAAACTAGGGCGATAAGGCCTTAGTCGGTAACGCTGGCCAAGTGCGAGTTGGTCGACTACACAACCTCAGAATTTCTTCGTAGATGTGCAGGTTCACCGTTAAAATAATCGTATTTCAAATGTGAAAAAAACAGTGGTACGTGGCGGTGTTTGAACTGGCGACCTCTCGCATGGTATGCAATTCGTAATCGTAAAAACCATATTTAAACTATTGAATAGCTTAGTAGTATTACTTTGTACTGGCAAAGATAGTTATGGCTGTTATAATTTTAATGCACTACATAGTTAACTAATAACCATAAGCGTTGGACACACGATATTAAATATCCGTTTGACACCTGTGTCCGCGCGCACACCGCAACACGGATTGGTTAGATTGGGCTCACACGATCAGTATTAAAGTAATTGCTGTTACACATGCTGAGATAGATATTTACTGGATGTGGCATTGCATATCATACAAGAAATCATATTTTATAAACAGTATAATATAATCAATATATTATTATTAATCAGTTCACCCGTGATCATGGCGCCTTGCAACAGTGCCGAAATATCGGTAACTCATTAAAACAAAACAGCATGGTAAATTTACGGACATTTTCAGTTTTCTAATTGATAAGCCTTGCTTGAATTACTTATACTTTATACTACCGCATAATTAGAATGCGGGAACGTTAATAAAAATAAATAGGTTTCCGGTTCCGGGGTCTATCTTGGAATTTGGAAGAGTAAATTTGAAAATTTTCTGAATTGATACAGATAAGGATATGTGTGGTTATAATCTAAAATAAATATAGCCCCGCTAATATGGCTTCTTCCCTAAAATGATAGATACAAAAATGCAGTGCATTAGAAAAGTGAAAATCTCCTGTATATTTACCATGTTGTTTTAATGAGCTCCCAACATGGTATTAATCCCGGAAATTTTCGTTTTTCTAATGAGTGTAACCATGAAAGTTTATAATTATATATAAATACAGTACAATTTACGCGATCCACTGGTAAGTAAAGTTTAATTAAGTATAGGAATGGATAGTATCCTAAAAATCGTATAAACATTCGCACATGTTTTCCCAAAATTGTACCAAAATCTGTACTTCCAGTAACCTCTCACTCTATGCTGTGACAGACAGATAGAAAATAATTACGTATACACAATGTCGGTCAGTGTAACCACGTGGCCTGAATCGGGGTCACGCTCACTTTATATATCTATATTTATATCTATGTTGTGTCTATGTGCCAGGATATGTTGTCCACCGAGTTGAGTCATTGACACCGTTTGAATTATTTGTTAAGTCTTAATCACTACATAAGTATAAAACAAAGTCGCTTTAACTGTCCCTATATCTTATTATGTTATAAACTTAAATCTTAAATGTAACGCAATGGATTTTGACGCGTTTTTTCTAAGATGGGGGACATGAGCGTGTCTCTACTGCTGAGGCAGGAGCCTACCCTAAACTAGAGCGATAAGGCCTTAGTCAACCACGGGCCAAGTGCGGGTTGGTCGACTACACACCCTTAGAATTTCTTCGCAGGTGTGCAGGATTATTCGACGCTTTAACGGTGAAGGAAAACATCGTGAAACCTGCACACCTACGAAGAAATTCTTAGGTTGTGTGTCGACCAACCACGCAGCCAGCGTGGTCGACTAAGGCCTTATCGCCCTAGTTTAGGGTAGGCTCGTGCCCCAGCAGTGGGGACGTATATGGGCTGATGATGATGATGATGATGTGTGGATTCCTCACGATGTTTTCCTTCACGCGTCGATTAATCATCTTCTTTTTATAAATAAAAATGAATTGCTGTTCGTTAGTCTGACTAAAACTCGAGAACGCCCGGACCGATTTAGGTAATTTTGGTTTTAAAATGTTCGTCGTAGTCAAGGTTTCAATGAGAAAATATAGAAAAAGAATCAGCATTGGCGGTATGAAATTCGCCGGGACCATTAGTTGTAAATATGAATTTTGAATTTGAAAAACACATTGGTACGTCAACAAGCACAACCATTTCAAAATGAAATCAAGAGTACTGTAATAACTTTCACTATACAAGGTATTTAGGGCATCGCTAGTAAAATTCACTTGCAATAAAGTAACACATATGGCATTTTAGTGTTAATACGACTTACAATTTTGTCTTAGAAAAGCATTAATGATGTCTAAGGAATCTTGATATGATGTGATCATTCAAAGTGTTGAAGCATTTTCGACTCTATTTCTATAAGAATAAGGTACTTAAGATTATTATCGTTAAATTCCTTCGTCACGATCATTGAAGGCCCATAGAACTATCACTATCAATTTTATTTGTTAACGGTACGCTGTCATAGTGTGGATAAGACTTGTTCAAATGTAATGATTAATCGTTAAGTTGTAACATTTATCATTATGTTGTCATTATTGTGGATGCAAGGACTATTTTTATGATGGAAATAATATATTGATCTTATTGGTAACGGTAATTATTTGAGTGATTGATTCAGTATCATTTCTTGTACTTAAATTAAAAATATAAAACAATGCATCGGTTCATGTTGCGATATTTTTAGAGCATTCTGATTAAATATTAATTGCACCTAAATATTAAAGGTAAAAAAAATTGCCAGTATCCTATACATATTATGGTGTAACACAAAAACATATTCTGTAAAAGTAGCTATTTGAATTGTTACATATTTATGCGAATTATTAAACTTGAATCTTATAATAACTTTTTTTTCCTATATATTATGAAATCAAGACACAGGACCAAACTGACATAGTAGATGAGAAAGTGTGTTAGTCTGTTACCCTTTATGCTTGAACCGCACAACCGATTTCGATCAGTTTTTCCATGTAGGAAATCAGGGTCCCGGGATCAGCATAAAGAATGTACTTTTATACACTATACTTTAATTAGACCTATATTTTTAAGCGATAAAAAACTTTAAGCAAACGAAATCACTGCCAAAACCTAACAAAATAAAGGCACATCCACACTACTACCACCGCCTGCTCTGATTACCCGACCCTCTTTACTGTAATTGTGGTTTAAGCCGTTTGACACCATGACCTATGCCACTTGATAGATCAGCTGACTACGTGTTAGATTTTCTAGGTGAGGTATTTTAAGATAGTTCCTAGGTACAGTATTCAATAGACTACTTATAAAGGTAGCTTAATTATTAAGTTCGCTGTGGTCCCGAACGTCAAACCGAAAAAACGGGTCATATATCGAATCGCTCCGTTTTCACGTGAAGAATCAAATTGAAATTATTTAGGATACTTGTGGTGTCCTGATAATGAAGGATATACATTAGCTTTTCTTTTTTTTATCTAACTGACGCGAACGGACTTACGGAGGAGCGACTCTCAAGATATAAATAAGTGTGATCCAAATATACAAATGTGGAACGTTAAACTTATTATAATAGTATTCTACCATGAAAGGTCTAAGTCTACAAAAATACAATACAATAGAATTTTGGTGTTAATCACAAATACTTTTTTATAACCGAATAAGTCTCTCGAACAATTGAACCGATTTCCCTAATCTAATCTTTTTTTCATGGTCATTATTGTCTTAAAAATGAGGGAAAATGCGCAGAAAGGCAACAAATGTAAGCTTAAGTCTACACAAAGCCCTATACACTGGCAGGCCGACCCCTTTCCTAGTAATTAGACCCCGGCCTGATGACCTGCGGAGCTTCGACCATTAATTGACCATCTGTATCAATCGACTGCCCTGTGGGTTATCAAATATTGACAGGGTAATAAGTTGTTACACGATACTGCTTTCTTTAGTACTTACTCCTACTGGAGTTTCTGTTTAATATAATTCATTTTAAACAGTGTCGATGGCCGAGTGGATAATGTCGTTGCTTGCTATGCGAGAGGTCGCTAGTTCAAACCCCGCTACGTACCACAGCTTTTTCAAATTTGAAATTCGTATGTACGATTATTGGACGCTTTAACGGTAAAGGAAAACATTGTGAGGAAACCTGCACACCTACGAAGAAATTCTAAGGTTGTGTAGTCAACCAGCCCGCACTTGGCCAGCGTGGTTGACTAAGGCCTTATCGCTCTAGTTTAGGGTAGACCCGTGTCCCAGCAGTGGGGACGTATATAGGCTGATGATGATTCTTAAATTGACTGGTATAAAGAGGTTGTGTATACGGCCCTTGGTTTCAATCTTACATGTATGATGTACCCTAAAATCGTTATCGTGCTATCAAGTCAATAAATAAATAAATAAATATTACACAACAACACATACATTGATCTGATCCCGTGGTAAGTAGCTACTTGTGTTACAGATATCAGCAGTCAGAATCAACAGTGAATACACAAATATACTTAAAACGCACCCAGACACGGAACAAAAACCGATGTTCGTCACACAAATATTTGTCCCGAGTGGGAATCGAACCCACGACTCTTAGAACTGTAGGTAATGTACCTGGGTCACTAACCACTGTTCCACCGAGCCAGTAAAATATAATCGTTTACGTACCCAGTAAGGTTCTAGCGGTATATAAGACCTGTACAGTATAAAGTTAAAGCTAGTTCGCCCACGTTAAGCTTAAAAGGAGTGTTAGCACGTTTCCACTACATTCGTATTGCTCAGGGTCACGGGTTCCGCATGACAACACGTCTACCGAATGTGTAAACAATAAGGTTGGTTAAATAAACAAATAAATAAATATCTGGGACATCTCCACACACGGGCATCTTACCCCAAAATATGTAGAGCTTGTACTATGGATGTCAGAGACTGTGAAATATACGGAGATGTTTATAAATACATATTCACACCCAGACACGGAACATAAACAATTCAAGACATTAATGTTTGTTCTGTCCAGCAGTGGACAGGAATGGGCTGATGATGATATTGATGATGATGATGAATGTTTGTCCGGGTAGGGATCGAACCCATGACTCTTGGAACCGTAGGCAGGTTCACAAACCACAGTTCAACAGAGTTTAAAAATTTATACTTAAGTACGATGTTTGTATCTTCCCGTATAGGACAACAGAAAGTGGATCACCAATTTTCACACTTTTCAGTTACCACAATTTGACTCTATTAAACAAAAAAAAAATCAGGACAAGCTAAATCCGTCCCGTCCCGTCACGTCACGTTTCCCACAGAGGTGAAAAGTGGATCGCTGGAAGTGATCTCTGCCTACCCCTCTGGAAAAAAGGCGTGATTGTATGTATGTACAAGCTAAATAACACCTTAAAATCTAAAAGGAGTTCATTAATCGATGCTGCTGTGCACCTAAAATGGATACGTTTTAAGGAACATCTTTTATCGCTTGAAAATCGAACCTACGACTTCTGGCATAAACTATCTAACTTACCATAGCACTTATCAATATGTCTTAACAAAACATCTTGAACTTAAACCGATTTTACGTTCTATGTAGAGCTTGAGAAGCTCATTCGTGAAAGTGGAACAAACAAACAGATTACTTTCGCTTTTATATCTTTCGTTTAAGCTGACAAGCGACCTCAATGGAGTGGTGGCACATTACTTGCCGTATTTGGGTTCGATACTGGTTCGGGCAATTTTAAAGTGTGACGCATTATCAAACGATTTGACTCGAATGTTTGGTAACCTTGATTTTTTGGTTTTAGAATTTGAGAGTAGGTATACATTCTTGATGCTATTACATGAATATAACTACTTGTGTCTAAATAGAGAATTGTCGGCCAACCTAAATGAGATCAGCCACCTTTCAGGACTTCATTTTGATAAATATAAACGAATATTTGAGACATCTCCATACACATCCATTTGACCTTAAATTAAGCAGAGCTTGTCCTACGGGCGTCAGAGACGGATATCCATACATAGAATTTAATAAATACATTTTCACACTAACACAAACAAACACATTTTAAGTACCTACATGAATGTTTGTCTCGGATGGGATTCGTACAAACGACTCTTGGAACCATAGGGCAGGGTCACTAACTACTGGTCCACTGATTCATTTAAGTATAAAAGTGTATTTAGAGCAAACAAAGATGTACTCTATGTTCCCACACTCTCATGAATGATAAGTCTAAGTTTTAGGGGTGAGGGCCATCCGCTCATCCGCAAGTCCGGTGATGATGACGGGGCTACTCCAAGCCATTATCGTATGTCAGAAAAAAAAAATGTCAAAGTGAGGCTGTGATCTGACCAATGAGAGATCACAAACAGGACCGAAATACCTATGTTACATTTCACAAGGACTGATATTTGTCTCTCGACTTATCAGTGCTCTTAATCAAACTGAACTTGAATTTCCAAGTGACATTCTTTAACATCAAGGTGACCGGTAGTGTAACCCGCCAAGACAATACTTTCATTTTAATCCGATTGTCTTAATTACGCTTTTATGATGCCTTTGTCTCTCGCACTAGGGGTCGTATAATCGATCGCTACCCGTAATAAAATATTTCATGATGGATTTTTTAATTGACTTTGTATTTGGGTGGGTATGTCTATTTATAGTGTTATGTTTGATATGTAACACAAGTAAGATTTTAGACTTTCGCGTTCCATTACACTAAATATTTGTCTTTATGGGTCTACACGCGTTATTAGGAGTAGCAAATTACATAGCTACTTACTGCCCGACGTTTCGACTGGGTTACACCAATCGTGGTCGCGAGCGACCATGTAATTTGCTACTCCTAATAACGCGTGTAGACCCATAAAGACAAATATTTAGTTAAGACAGGATTAGTTTAAAGTATTTATCTATCTATATGACAAAGGAGAATATTGATATTGCGGGCGAACATGATTGGTGTAACCCAGTCAAAACGTCAGGAAGTCATTAGCATAATACAGTCTTTAGCAGGTAAAGATCCATTTTAAATACTAATAAATCGATTATTTTGACAATGTTTTTTTTTGCTAACCAACATCCGATAGCGGCTTGGAGTAGCCTCTTCATCATCACCAGACTTGCGGGGGAGCGGATGGCTCTCACCCCTACGATGATGGCTTGGAGTAGCCTCTTCATCATCACCGGACTTGCGGGGGAGCGGATGACTCTCACCCCTAATCATGGCAAAGCGTGTTGTGGTAATAAGTAGATAAAGCAAATCATGCAAATAAGATGCATTCTAAAACATCACCTTATCTGTTATCGTGGCTACGTAGGAAGGCATTAGATTGGCTTCATACAAATATTAGTTACAGCTTACTTTGTATTTGCACAGTGTCTTTAGCTTATACCCGAATCTCAATCAAGTTTAGTATTTGGTCAATTCCTAATCGAAAGCGTTGCACCGGATAACTTTCAAGGTTCGAATCATCACGCCCCGTCAGAGCTGACCAGGCGTCAACTATCTACAGCCTAACCTACATGACAGTAACAGGTTAGGGTTGCTACAAGACGTAGCTAATTAGGAAATGGTTGGGCAATGTATCGGTTTACGCGTTGCATTTATGTTTGATAAATTTTTGCCTTGTGGCTTTATCCACGTGGATTTATTTATTTATAGCCAAACAGATAAAAAAGGAAAACATTTTTGAACATAAAATTAATGAAAAAAAATTGTAAACAAAAAAAAAACCGCCTTCAAAAACACGACTCACTAAAAATTACAAAATAATATAATACGAACATTAATCTGGGTATGAATTTGATATGTTGTTGAAGGCGGTGCCAATTAAATTTTTGAGGAAAACTGCGTGAAATATAAGCGGCACCGCCTTCAACAACATATCAAATTCATACCCAGATTAATGTTCGTATTATATTATTTTGTAATTTTTAGTGAGTCGTGTTTTTGAAGGCGGTTTTTTTTTGTTTACAATTTTTTTTCATCCTTTTTAGTGTTAATTTTTTTACACCCTATTAGTTAAGCTCACCTATAATAATTCTACTGATATTATAACCAGTAGTATCAATATGTACACAGATTTGAAAGAATAATCCCTTTACTCCCAACTATTAAGGAGTTGACCTTCCATCATCAGCTCAGCATCATAACATTATGATTGCCAGAAGCAAATGCCAATATAACTTCAGAAAATATGTAAAACGCGGTACATGTGCCTATAAAATTTGAGGGTTGCCCTCGATTTCTCCTGGATCCCATCATCAGATCCTAGACTGGTCAACCTAATAGTTTAGCTCACCTGTAATGCTACTGATATTATAACTAGTAGTCTTAATATGTATACAGTATTAAAATAATTATTCTTTTACTCATAACTATTAAGGAGTTGACCTTCCATCATCAGCTCAGCATCATAAAATTATGATAGCCAGAAGCAAATGCCAATATGACTTCAGATAATATGCAAAACGCGATACATGTCCCTATAAAATTTGAAGGTTGCCCTCGATTTCTCCAGGATCCCATCATCAGATCCAAGACTGGTGAAAATGGGACCACCTCGGAAGTGAACTCTATCCAACCAAAAAAAATTTTGAAATCCGTCTATAATTGACGAAAATATCGGTGAACATACATAAATAAAAAAAAAAAAATATTATACATACAGACGAATTGAGAACCTCCTCCTTTTTTTGAAGTCGGTTAAAAATACAAAATCAACATAAGACAAACTCACAACAAATATATAACAGATCGAGAAATCGCAGATTTGTGTTCAAATTATTGTGCGTTTTTCTCAGCACGGAGCCAGGAAGTTGGTGTTAGACCTTCCGGAAGTTGGTCTTTTAAACCCTCGTTTCTAAAAGCACATCTTTCTTTTCTTTCTTCTTCTTTCTTTCACATTCAGCAGATATGGTCCTGTGCTTGATCTCTCGTCGGTCATTTTGGACCATCATCACTATCATTTTTGGATTACCATATCTTAGAAGTATGAAAGTAAAAGAAGTGATTTTGTGTTTGCGTGCACGCTTGTACAATGTTGGCTGATCTCCATTAAAATTGGCCGCTAGAATCGCAATTAGTTTCAGTTTCTTTACAACATTATATCCTATGTAACATATGTAAATGTACATAATATAAAACCTTTGTTGGCCCACAGAAATGACCAATACTAATTTCAAACTTCTTCATTTTCGATTCACAGCCCTATAAAACCGGTACGCCCAGACAATACGACTGACTTAAGTCTTCGTGTGATAAGCTCACTCAATTGACTTATTGATTGCCTCTTATTCGAAACCAGACTTGAGGTACTGGGCTATCGTCTGATTGGATCTGATTGGTCCACTGTGTTTAATAACATTACTTTTCTTTTTTAAGATCGGTCAAGTTGCCAATTGAACGTTGCTATGTACCGGAATTCAGTTTCGAATGGCAGAGCTTTCTCCTATTTTATTGGTGAGCCTAGTATTTCATTGTTTGCGTTTAGCTGAATAGCTAAAAGCTCTACGCAGGATTTGGTGAACCGGTTTGAACTTTATTGTGTTACTATGAGAGTCGAAGTTTGAATGCTTCTTAGATAATAATGATTATGACTTTGATAAATAGATCGGATTCATTATATTATGGAATAGGACGATAAAAGTGCATCTTAATATGAGTAAGAGCTTAATTGATTAAATTTATGAAGTTGCTAAAAATAGATTCATTTTGTAGGGTTATCTATTGTTTGCCCGAAAGATATATGCCATAATATTCATATGCCCGAATTTCATTTGCCATAATTTCATTTGCCCGAATGTTATGTTTGCCATAAAATACAAATGACATAATTTTAATTGCCCGAAAATCAGATTCCATAATGATTCGAATGCCATACGTATTGTTATCCATATTTTTAATTGCAATAATATTATGCAAGAGCATTTTTAAGCGCCAGACTCCTAGCGCAAAATATTTGTCGTAAAAGCGATTGGCTTTCTGGCACTTCGCCGGCCGCTGCCGCATACGCTCGCTTCGCTCGCTCGGCTCGTGCGTTGTCTTTCATGTTTCTAACCTAACCTAACCTATTTTTTTATCATTCTTTTAACCTATTTTACAAGCTTTTTCGGTGGGAAATGATGTAATGGCACGGAAACAACGTTTCTAACACGTAACTAATAAAGTAAACAATGAGTATGACATATATGGCGTTTGAAAAATTCTGTTGCATAAATTATTGCAATTAAAATATGGATAACAATACGTATGCCATTCGAATCATTATGGAATCTGATATTCGGGCAGTTAAAATTATGTCACTTGTATTTTATGGCAAACATAACATTCGGGCAAATGAAATTATGGCAAATGAAATTCGGGCATTTGAATATTATGGCAAATGAAATTCGGGCAACTGAAATTATGGCAAGTGGGGTATACCATTTTGTAGAATATAAAGAAAAGAAGTATCTGAGTGTGTTAAAATTGTAAACAAAAAAAAAACCGCCTTCAAAACCCGACTCACTAAAAATTGCAAAATAATATAATACGAACATTTATAATAATCATCTGGGTATGAATTTTATATGTTGTTGAAGGCAGTGCCAATCAAAATTTTGAGGGAAAATGAAGCACTCTGTGCTTGTTTGTATGAAATATAAACGGCACCGCCTTCAACAACATATAAAATTCAAACCCAGATGATTATTATAAATGTTCGTATTATATTATTTTGCAATTTTTAGTGAGTCGGGTTTTTGAAGGCGGTTTTTTGTTTACAATTTTTCATACTCATAACTATTAAGGAGTTGACCTTCCATCATCAGCTCAGCATCATAAGATTATGATAGCCAGAAGCAAATGCCAATATGACTTCAGATAATATGCAAAACGCGGTACATGTCTCTATAAAATTTCAAGGTTGCCGTCGATTTCTCCTGGATCCCCTCATCAGATCCGAGCCTGGTGAAAATGGGACCACCTCGGAAGTGAACTCTATCCAACCAAAAAAAATTTTTGAAATCCGTCTATAATTGACGAAAATATCGGTGAACATACATAAAAAAAAAAAAAATATTATACATACAGACGAATTGAGAACCTCCTCCTTTTTTTGAAGTCGGTTAAAAATGAAGCACTCTGTGCTTGTCTGTATGAAATATAAACAACTTTTTTCACCAGCTTCAACAACATATAAAATTCATACCCAGATGATTATTATAAATGTTCGTATTATATTATTTTGTAATTTTTAGTGAGTCGGGTTTTTGAAGGCGGTTTTTTTTTGTTTACAATTTTTTTTCATACTTTTTAGTGTTACATATTTTTTTTCACCCTATTAGTTCAGCTCACCTGTAATACTACTGATATTATAACTAGTAGTCTTAATATGTATACAGTATTGAAAGAATTATCCTTTTACTCCAAACAATTAAGGAGTTGACCTTCCATCATCAGCTCAGCATCATAATATTATGATTGCAAGAAGCAATGCTAATATAACTTCATAAAAATATGTAAAACGCGGTACATGTGCCTATAAAATTTAAGGGTTGCCCTCGATTTCTCCTGGATCCCATCATCAGATCCTAGACTGGTTAACCTAATAGTTTAGCTCACCTGTAATGCTACTGATATTATTACTAGTAGTCTTAATATGTATACAGTATTGAAATAATTATTCTTTTACTCATAACTATTAAGGAGTTGACCTTCCATCATCAGCACAGCATCATAAGATTATGATAGCCAGAAGCAAATGCCAATATGACTTCAGATAATATGCAAAACGCGGTACATGTCCCTATAACATTTGAGGGTTGCCCTCCATTTCTCCTGGATCCCATCATCAGATCCGAGACTGGTGAAAATGGGACCACCTCGGAAGTGAACTCTATCCAACCAAAAAAACATTTTTGAAATCCGTCTATAATTGACGAAAATATCGGTGAACATACATAAATATTAAATATAATTTATACATACAGACAAATTGAGAACCTCCTCCTTTTTTGAAGTCGGTTAAAAATAAAATTAATATTCATAAGTTATGTATGTAATATCATTGTCATTTGACATAGCGTCTCTTTGATATTTACAGTCATAGTGCTGCAGTGATATGACCAGAGGCACATAAGTGTAGTTATAGAGTCGTATATTTGTTTTGGAAAGTATAGGTAATACTTGCAATTATGTGAAATATGAACAAAACAAATAATCAAAGACTAACGTTCCATCAGCAACTCTTTCAAAAGTGACCTGTCCATTCTCAAGCTGTTAACTATTTGTGGACCGAATTTCATATAAATAGGTTCATTAGATTTAGCATGAAAACGCGACAGGCAGGCAGAGTTGCTTTCTACAGAAGCAAGGATAACCCTTCTCAGTCAAGCCCGAACTGAGATTAGAATGTATGACATTAATATTAAATATATTAAATATTTCACAACATCACATACATTGATCTGATTCCGTGGTAAGTAGCTTAAGCACTTGTGTTACATATATCAGAATCAACAGTGGATACACAAATAAACTTAAATATATTTAATAACACACCCAGACACGGAACAAACACCGATGTTAGTCACACAAATATTTGTCCCGAGTGGGAATCGAAGTAGTAGTAAACCTGGGTCACTAACCACTGTTCCACCGAGCCAGCCGACATATTATTGCTTCATACGGCACGTGCTACCAAAAAAACACAATTGCATAAAACCGTGACATAACCAACTAAAACCATTTAAGACGTTAACAAATTACCGCCTTCAACTAATTGCTGAATTCTTTACAATCGAGAAGCTTTATATAATTACTTTTTTCCGTCTTCTGTGTACATCCGTATGTAACAATAATCTATTATATGGGACGACCGTTTAATCCTCGGTTTAACCTCAATCGGTGATGTCATACAGTTAACCTCTCAAACACAGTTTAGCAACTAACGGTAAAGGAAACCCGACATTACGCGGTAACTGACTTACTAACTTTACCTATTTGTCGGCGCCGTGTACTTTACATAGGCAGAAAAGTAATTAAATAGTATGTTCAAGATCACTATCACTACATAGTATAAAGCAAAGTCGCTTCTCGCGTCTGTCTGTCCATATGTATGCTTAAATCTGAAAAACTACATAACGGATTTTGATGCGGTTTTTTTAAGCTATTGCATAGCTTTTATCGCGGGCTTTGAGCGCGGCGACCGAACCAAGAAATTCCGTAACGAAAAACACCTCACAATCGTCTAACGTCGTTTCAGTTCGGTAGACTTCGGCACGGTGTTTGTGTGCGTGCGGTTAGACGTATTGTACGACTCTATGAAATTGCACGAATCGAGACGAGCTGCTCCGAAATCGGACGATGCTATGCAATAGCTTTACCGCGGCAGTCCCCGAGTGCCACACGTCTTTTTAATAGATAGAGGGATTTATACTCGAAGCGAAGCAAGGGCAAGTCAATAGTATAGTATAAAACAATGTCGCTTCCCGCTATCTCTCTATGTATACTTAGATTTGTAAAACTAGACAACGTATTTTGTAGCGGTTTCCTCAATAGAATTTTAAAACAAGACAAACAATAAAATGTCAAAATTCCTTGGCAATTCCTTCCTTCCCTTTGCTATATGTTTGAATTCTAAAATTAATGTTTGTTTCTTTAAAATAAAACATTGAAGGAAATTTACTCAATAAAATATTATCACCACGGAATAATTAAAGTTGCCATACTGTTCTTTGCATAAAAAAGCCTTTACGTATATTGGTGACGTCATACTAGTCGCTTCCCAAAATGCGTCTGATGAGTCTTTACTATTAATTTTATTAGTCACGGTAGCAAAGGTTACGTCTTAGCTGATTGCAGCGTTTATTATAATTTAAAAAAAACAAACAACTTCAAATTTACATATGACCATTAGATATGAGTAAATAAGATGTCCGACCGCTTCAGGCCATGGCTGTCAACCTCAACAGAGATTAGCCAGCACAATATGATCAGTGACGGATTAGTAAGTAAGTGTAGTTATTTGTATCCTTTTTATATGATTTGATAACCTCTACTTGTCAATTGTTTAGTTGAATATAGTTTTTTTTGTTTGTTCTCTAAAAAATTGTCCAAATGTGTGTTTCCAAATTTCACATTTTCACATTTCTAGCTATCAAGATTCTTCAATATTTTCAATAAATCATTTGAACTATCATATTTGGTCAACCTGTGTTAGTCGTATGAATTTGAATAAATCATTTTTCATTATCACCAAGCTGGTTCGTTCAACAGTTTTTATAAAACCCCAAGTGTTAAACCTTTTTTTTGATCTATTGACCTCCGTGACTGGATATCGGAATACGGAAACAACATAATTAGGGCGCAGGCAATCATCAAGAACTTGGCCATTTTTTACCGTGCCCCCAATTTCGTACCACAATCGTGGCAGGAACATCCAAAGAACATCGCTCACGAATCTGTAATCAACTAGTAGGAAATATTACTTGTACTTGCCTATAATTATGATTTAGCGCGCGTAAAAAATGGTAGTTTTTTTTTCTACCATCCATGTTTACGGTAGTGAGTTTTTGTATGCAAATCGTGTGCGAAGTATTTTTGGATCCACGTACAAGATAAATGAAGAAGATCGATTTCTGTTATATTTGGTATTTGATGAGGTCACTGTATTAATCATCAATTAAAGGCAATATTATTATAGTGGACCGGAAATAGATCAGACGCAGGACCGACGTCTTAACGTGAATCTGACACTTCTTTCTAGAGGTATATTGAAACACAAATACAAATCTACTTGAAAACCATAACCTTTGTTCAGGCTAAGTCGAGTAAAATCTCAAACACGAGCCTTTTAAATTTCTCAAAAGGACTCAGAAATTCTTAGAAACCTCGTCTTAGAAATAAGATGCTTAAATTCACACTGTCAGGAGTACCGGAGATAAGAAAATCTTATTCAAATGAGATAACAGTACGGTAACTATTTGAATAAAGACTAACCATTCCCTTATTACGCAATGTTCCAATGAATGCACAATGTATGGGAAGATTTAACTTTGTTGTCAAACAATTGTTTTGGGAAAAATCAGCTTGGAAGATAATGGAATGTGTTAATTGTGCGGTTGGACGAAAAAATATGGCTTTTGTTGATAGAAACCCTTTAATTACTGAAGGGATAAATACCAGTTAGGTGGGCTATTCAAATCTCGTGAGATAGAGGTAAGGTCAGCAATTTTATTGGTGTGCAAGAAATAATTAAATAAGTGGTCAGTAGCTAAAGCAGTTGTGTAATGGAAAGTTCGGAGAACACAAGAAAACAGAAATATACAAATATCACACCCAGACATGGGGCAAACACCGATGTTCATCACCCAAATATTTGTTACATCGAATCCATGACTCCTAGCTCAAAGCACACAAATGAGCCATCGGCCCAGTAAAAAAGGTAAAACAATTTACTCAATACCTAGAAGAATTTAAAAAATAACATCAATAGTACATCAACCCTATTCTATACTTAAAAAGAATCCGTCACGCACAAAATCGCTATAAAACACAACTCCTTGATCAAAATGATCAAATCATCATCAAAATATTTTGCATACATTTTCACGGACAATTTAACTAAATATCCCAGTAAGAATACAATTTGAAAGAACCCTTACTTGCTAGACTTTAAAGTTCATTTTGGAATAAACATCTGCAAATTTGCAAGGCACAAAAGCTTCCATTGCGTAGGAAGTGACTTAGTATTAAGTAAAAGAGATTCTGTATATAGTTTCTTTGTGTTTCCCCATTGTTGGGTTTATCATGTTAAGGTCGTACATATTTGTGAAAGAAACTTAAGAGACTATATTAAGTAGAAAGAGTTTTGGCCATGTTACAACCATGGAGTAAGTACGAAGAGCTTTTCTAATTAATATTCCTATGAAGCAATTTTATTTTCTAGGGGTGATGTACACTTACAGTCCGTATGTCTTTATGTTTTACTTTTTTGTAAATAGATGGCGTTACCATCGAAACTTGTGCGACGCGTTTGAATCTCGCAAGCGTTTTGTTTTCCCAAATGTATATAGCTAGAAGGAATTTTGAAAAAACAAACTGTACCTTATAGATATAGATTCAATTAAATAACCCTGTTAAGGGCACGTTGAAATTTTTGATTGGATTTGGACTTGTCAAGCTTTTGATTTCAGATTTTAGTTGCTTCAACCTGGTACATTAATAAAGATGAGATATATTTGAATGATCATAAAAAACAGCAACTTTAAAAACAAATTGGTACGAATTTCTTTGTGAGTAGGCGATTCAAAATGTAGACCCTACAATAATTTGATTTGAATTTTTTTTGTTCGTTGTAGGTGTGATATGAAAAGGTCAAAGATGTAAGAACATGGGTTTTTTGTCTAGTTCCTAATATAACCTTCGTCGATCCATGTATTGCTCGTACAGTATCATTGAATTATAAATATAATGTACAACCATACCTGTTAGATGATGTAATAATAATGAATTCCATTTTAAATTTATCCAAATACATAACCCTGTTTTTTCCTCCAAAATATTTGCTTATTAGTACAAATTCAATTGGATATCGAAGGATATTTTTATGCAGATTTCTTTATTTCACCACCGATCCCTAAAGCTAAGTAGATCAGCGAATGACGTCAATCCTTTAAACTCCAATTGTAAGCTCTCGTATCATCAACGAAACCAATAATTACGTTTAAATGAACGGTTATTTTTTCTTCAAAAGAAATAAAACCTGGCTTTAAACCTCCTTCGTGGAAAAGATGCTTCATACTGGCTGGAAACATCTGACAAAGAGTTATAAACGCTGGGAATTTGGTAACGGTTTTCCCCTTTTTGGAAATGGAATACTGGTTTTCAAATGAGGACTTCACAACTAACTAAAACAGATGACAATCTTCGATTTGGCAAAGCTTTATTTTCAATCTAAGTAAGAAAAAAGAGAATTAGAAGCAGTAAGTATCTTTTGACACATTATCTTATGATGAGATTGTCTCGACCATGAAGTATTCGCATCAGAATTTACAAGCGATATAAAGCTGAATGCTCATCGAATAGACTGGATGAAAAATGTCCAAAAGTATAACCTGGCTATAGCTCAGTCACATTTACGTACTGTGTAAATGGCTAGAGGGTTTTATGATACGAAATAATAACTGTTTGGGCCCAGCAAAGTGACAAATGTAACAAAACAATAGTTCCAAATTCCAATCCAAATTCAAATATAACGAACGAGGTATCATCAGTCATCAACGGTAAATAGTGAGCCTAATGTGAGCGGTCTAGCCCGGGGTGAATAAGGCACTCGAGAATAATGTTGATACCGCGATGCAGGATTCAAATATCGAACGCTAGGCACAAAAGTTTTAAACATACTTACCTCATCGTATCATTCTTGGCGGGCTTGACGTTTGTCACTTTAACCGTAAACAATAACAAAGAGCATAATTGACTTTTATAAACAGACGTAATGCAAAAAACTTTTTTTTAAAGTTGCCGCTCTTCATATTATTCAATAAGTTTAATTTTCAACACTACCTCAAGAGTTCAAATTGCGTGCCACCGTTCACCGTAACACATTACATCTCCAAATCAAACCGCAATTCAAAATAGGCTCGCGGAAGTAAAACCGCCATCACTTGCTTGCAATCACAAGTTGTGGTAGATCGTGGATCACTGTACCTCAGGAATTATCGCTAGACAGACGATGGGTAAGTAAATAGGTAGAGTCGTTGAAATAAAGTGAAGTGACAGAAAGGACAGCGTAATGCGTTCGCGCAATCAATGCGATGCGATGTAATACACGCAATTGCATCTATGCAGGTTTTTAGGGTGAGGGCGACAGGCTCAATAGGGTCGTTTACCATCAGATAAAGTGAGATTATACTAAACACGCCATAAAAAACCCACCAGATTTGAAAAAAAGTGTCAGTTAGTGTAGATTATAAAAAAAATCGTTTTATTTTATTAATATTTTATTTCTCAAACGTAAAATGGTAAAGATATAGTGCATTTCAATTCCCAACAACATCACTATAATGCTTTATCGGATTCAGTGCATTGTATAGTGATGTCATCCGTCACTTCTTAGCACTTTATACATATTCATCATTAACTGATTGTAAAAAAAAATTTAAAAAAAAGTGAACAATTTCCTTATTGATTCCTTAAGAATAGTGCCCCTGTCTTAAGAGCTATGTGTAAGATTCCCACTCAGGACTAACGTTTGTGTAAAGAACATCGGCATTTTGACGTGACAACGTCTTAAATTAGGTTGCGGCTGGGAGTCACTTATGAAAAAGTGTAACGCTTGGTAACGTTACGATGAGTCACCGAACGAGAGAGGCCCGCCGAATGCCTTGCGTCTCTCTCCCACTCAACTATGATCCCGGTCTGCCGCGCGCGCAGCTAGAGAATTAGACGTTGTCACGTAAAATCTTCGCCCATAAAACCGACTTTACAGGCAACCATTTTCCCTGCATTAATTCCATGCACACTGGGTATGTTATTTATATTTAAAAAGCAATATAAATAAATCATGTTACCTACGGACTAAATTCATTTTGTTGTCTAGCCTATTATCGCTAGACGATAGGCCTCTGGCCTGATGACATACTACGTGGGTACAGTCGTTGAAATAAAGAGAAGCGACAAAAACGACAGCCTAATGCGTGAGCGCAATCATCGCGATACGACGCATTACACGCAATTATGGCCGTTGAGGCCATAGGCCATGGCGCAAGGTCGGACGAAGGCCTATAAAGATGCGTCGGGCGAGTAAGAAGTCAGCCATAGAGATGCGACTTTTAGGGGTGAGAGCTAGGGTCCGCTACCGAGCAAATCAGGGATCATGGCAGGGCTAATCTTAGCCATCATCGTAGTCAGTTAGGAAAAACACTTACCTGACTTCAATGTTTCTTGTATTCATATTTGACAGAATGAACACCAACTTACCTGAAAAAGAAAGAATAGTTCATATCAATGTCTTTAAAGTAACAGTAGCTAAACATAAGCTACGTCTACGATTAGCGGCTATTTATTACAAGTGATTTATAACAATATAATAACATGATGTTTGTGATGGAATTTATAAGTAATTGTAACATCATTTTATAAACAACTGATTCGACCTAAGACATGAACTTTACAGTATACAATTTTGAAGTAAACTTGTCAAAATAAAGAGAACTTGGTAAATATTCCGGACATTTTCAGTTTACATAATAGTAGTATTTTAAAAATAAACCGTTGCCCACTGCGCAGACCAATTAGTAATTGTACGCTTGGAAATTCTTGATAATAATATTTTATAACTTTAAGTCGCAACGACTAGTCGCCACGATTAGTCGCAACTCTGTGGCGCCGCACTGTGCGTAGCGGTAACCGCGTGATTACCAACGGATTAGCAACGGTTTAACCTAACTATATTAGCTTAAACGATTTATTGTGCGATTTTCGCATATTTGTGGCTGCCCCTAACCGCATTACTGAGTTTCTAATAAAAAAAAGTACAAAAAAATTTCATTGTAGTTCATTGAACTTTGGTAGAATGAAATTGATGACTAGAACGTCAGATTTTGTAGACAATTTGTAAAATCTGAGAAATTCCGTTTTTACCCGATTGCACCGGAAGCAATGTTAGATCTGTTTTTCGGGAGCATTAATGATTTATGTCATT